>JABUQX010035206.1:0-27500 GCA_015478945.1 Trachelipus rathkii
GTTTCTTCAAATCAGCTGACTATTCACATGGTATATAATAGAGTATTAGACATACTTGCCAGAGTTTGTTTAAATTTTTTTGACTAAAAATTTTATGTTTGAAAATGCAAAAAAGATTTTTTTTTGACAGAGAATAACCCATCAGTTGCACACAAAAAGTACCCACTTTCAAATACTCTCCAACATATCCAGATTATGTGGATAATAGTAGAGTATTATCATGTGTGAGTGGAGCTTCCCAATTTGTATAGAGGCCATCTGAAAAGCAATATCCGAGAAAAGAATCATGAAGAACACAGCTGGAATGACGTAAACCGATGCGCTGTTCCCATATGACCATCAACGATAAATAATAAAATTGGGGTGAGTATAATTTATTGTTTAAAATTTCGTAATTTTTTAACTTAAAAAGCAGCATAAAAACCTAACATTATTTATAAAACTTATATCGAATGGACTCTGTAGTTTTATTTTTGTGCTCCCGAAATGTGACATTAACTATCGTTCCATATCTTTGTATTTCAATATAATTTTTAAATTTTAACTTCTTATTTCTTATTAAAACAACAAACAATAAATACTAAAAACGATTATTAATATAAAGTTTACTCGATGATCACATTTGATACCCTTTACTATGAGGGCTTGCAAGTGGCTTATTTTTTATAGTTGTCTGGTGGGTGTACATATCTGTGTTTTTTGAGGTTATATCCTTTAAAAGGGTCCTAATTTTCATTTTCTAATTCTAAAATAATCAGACCACTAAATCATAAAATACTTCCTTTCATAGCTGTTATACCTTCCTAGCCGCGATTAACCCATTTTTGTAAGATTTTCCAATGTTGTTTAGCCTTCCACATGAGTTGTTAATTAATGATGGAAAAAAAGTGGGTATAGTTTTTGTGTGCTTTGCCGTAGTCAAAGCACATTAAAAACTTAACCCCACCTAAACTGGACACAAACTAAACCCACCCAAAAAAAAAGTTTTGTATTAATGTATTGAAAACAAAAAAGAGTATATTCACGCATATTGCAATGAACTTATAACAGTTAGCAAATATCATAATTATTTCAGGTAATTGTGGAAAATTAGGACATTTTCTTCAAAAGTATGTGAAAAGAATTGAAAATTTCCACAGATTTAAGAATTGCCGAGAATTTGGTTATTTTTAAGCCATTAATAACATGGAAAACATGCAAAACCATATAGTTAACTCTAATTTAAATAATGTTAGCCGACTCTTTCCATAAGGAGCTTACACTCCTATTTGGTGAAGTTATTGTGCAGACGCCCGAACAACATCACAATACTCGACCCAAATGGAACCTTCAAATCGTAAACTCACATGACACAAAAACAAATAACCCACTTTCCAGACTAGTCTCAAATCATCAGTGATTCAGCATTCGTGACATAATATAGTAGTATTGAATAATTTATAAAATTTGAAGATTTTAAAAAAAATTGTTGATTTTTATATTTAACGAAAATGCCAAAAAAAAAATTTTCTTGACAATAGAAAACTCAATGCCCAACTGCGATCAGCATAAAAAGTTAAACCCACCTTCAAATACTTCTCAAAAGTCAGTATTGCACGCTGGAATAAGTATCACGTAGTAGTCATTGTTTATGTTATTTTGGCACCAATCAAGGTAGAGGCTCAGATCTAAAGTGAATGATCGAAAGAACAAACAACTCCACTTCGCAATGACCTTTTTACTGTGTGTTCTGCTTGACGACATAAACAAATAAGCTTATTAAAATAAAATGGTGGTTGGTATCTTAATTTTAATTTTTTAATTAAAAAGCAGCATAAAAATACCTAAGAAACATTACTGTATGCACTGAAACTTAACGATGATTCTATCAGGGGTTTCAAGCGGTGGCGTATTTTGTCGGTCATGGGGTTATTCTTATGTTACCTAATTTTATCTATTTTTTTTCTAAATTGTGAATTTTTGCTATTGAAACCTGAAAAAAAAATTAAGAAAATATTAATAAAAACTAACTGGTTGTGAAAAGATATTTCAATCGAGTTTAAAAGGGTCCTGCGCGAGTCAATATCGAATAATTTCTGCTCTTTTCAACTCTTTTTTAATTTTCTAATGATTCTAATATATTATTCTTAATAGCTGTTATACCTTAGACCTAGCCGCGATTAACCCATGTTTTGGAACTTTCCAAAGTTGTTTAGTTTATGAGTAATTAATGATGGAAAAAAAGTGGCGTTAGTTTTTATCGTGCTGTTGAGCACTATACACTATATATATCAGTGCTCGTCTATTACCTAAAAAGCCACCAAGTCAATTTTGTTATGCAAAAAGGGCCCACCCTGTATCTCCGTAATATGATGTGTTAGAGGCGAAAAAAATTGGTGGATCTATTAAACCCCATTGAGTATGCATGTTAAAAGGTGTTATAATGGTTCAAATTCGCATTTTATGTTCGAATTATTAGGAATTTTTTTTAAACTTTTCAAAATTTGTCCTACTTTTGACAACGTGAAACAAACCATTTGGTACTTTTCCAGTCAAGTACTGCATTAAGAACTCTGAATTATATCCTAATATTCGAACTTAAAATATGTTAGTCCCATGCATAAGGTAATCCCACACCAAATTTTCAAGAAATTTGTTATGCAATCAACACACAGATACCATCGAAAAAGACTATCAAAAAAGGCCCATTTGTAATCGACAAAAACGCCCACTTTTTTATGGAATGAAAATATGCTCTAATTCACTATTTATCCGATTTACATAAAAATTCTCAAATTACAATTTAGATTTTTGGCTAAAAATAGTTTTGTTTATGTAAAAAGGCACCACCTTCTTCAATAAAATGTTATGTAAAACAAAAACGACTAATCAAGCAAAGAAAATCTTATTGCAATACTAAATAGTTGTTTCAGATCCCGTAGAATTAGGTTATTTGCTTTTTGTTTAATTGAAGGAAGATTTTACTTTGTTTATTTTATTACAAGCGTTTTATTTAAAAAAAAAAAAATAAAATAAATAAAAAAAATAAAAAACAAAAAAATTTCCTTCATATGTGCCCAGATTTGTGTAGGGACGTCAATAATGACTTACAAAAAACACTGAAAAAAATTTAAACTCAAACCAAGAGTTATGAGGGTTGAGACAAAACTTAAGATGGATTTGAAAAAAAAATTATTCATGACCGCTGTTATATTTATTTTTTTTATATTTAATTTCAAAAAAAAAAAAAAGAAAATTGCTGCCTACTTTACGTCATAAATAATCTTATAAAATCATGATCATAACCGTAATAACATACCAAAAAATTAAACTCTAGCACAGAGTTAAAATGGGCGGGGCCCTTGTTGTCGAATACACATGGGCCCGTTTTTGCAAAAAGTGGCCTTTTTTTTTTTTTCACTATTCGAGGTTCTATCATAATTGTTACAATTTTTAAGCAAATCAACAAAAAAAATTTTTATCGTGGTAACAACACTAGCGCGGACATGAAATTCTGAGCATCGCCCATTAATATATGAGTGTATAAGTACATCTCCTCCGTGACTTTAGGAGTTATTGTCTACCAAGCGTTAGCTCGTGAGAGCTGGTAGGTACACAGCACTAGTATATAATTAAATCATACGTAATACATAAGTATATACTTCTATATATATATGTATATAATATATATATACGACATACACACATTACATATAGTATATAATAACTATATTAGTATATATACTATATATATGATATATATCATTACTATTATATATATATATATATAATTATATATATATAAATATAATATAGCCGACTTGTGTGGTTCCATCTTCTATAACTTTAGGTATAACTTCCTTTCCCGACTTTCCCCTAATGCACTTTTCAATTTGTGCTTTTCTCTAGAGGTAATATTGTTTGGGAATTATAAGTAGGATAATAAGCACACAAAAATAAAAAATATAATGTATATATATATGTATTAAAAGTTTTACGAATTTTGTTTAAAGCTCATTTTGCCTGACCTTGGAGGGGTGGTCGGACCACCACTTGAGGGGAATTCGGACACAATCTGTGTTAAACTCCTCTTTCTACGTATAAATCTCACATTTTATACTTTCAATTTTACTTCAATTACTAATAATTACTATGTATCACAATTTCGTAAGTAACGGCTAATAGAAATGCTCAACACTGGAAGTGATAATGATACAAAAGGTGTCCGATTCCACCCCCTCATCCCGCCTCAAAAAAATTTTGCACACTTTTTTGAATATCAGTATTCTTATATAAATTTCATTTTTTTATTTTAATAATTAGCGTTAATATGAAGTAACTATTTATTAATTTAAAAGTAGTCCTATACATCAATAAAAACCGTCAAAAATGATGTAAGCTGATCTCATTACCGACAAAAATACTGGTGGTTCCTGAGTCATCCCTTCATCAACTTTTACAACCGGTTGAATCGGACACAGTTAGAGCCCTGTGATTTTGCCACTAATACCGTTTGATACAACAAAATTTACCTATTAGCCGTTTAAAGCTAAACATATCGAGTGTATACACTGAGAGAAATAATTAAAAATCAGTCCACAAACAACAAACAAAAAATTTTGTTCATTTATAACGAAGTTAAAGAAAAAACCTTCGAGCATTTATCTCACAGTGAAAATTCTATTTAAACGGGCGCATTCTGTACCCTTATAATTATTATGATGCTTCGTTAAAAACATTCTAAAAACTGTCTAGAATTAAAGATGATCTAAAAAAACTTGTAGTCATTACCGTGTGGCTACTTAACCATGAGACCGGAATTTTTTTTTTTGTTTTTGTTGATTTTTTATTTTTGTTTTGGTATTATACCGAGTGGACGAATCACCCCTCCTAATAGAGGCCGGATCCGATGCATATTATTTAAGATGCTTAATTATATATATATTATAGATATATTATCAATATATTAATACTATATATATATATAATTACTATATCCTATATATATTACTACTTATATAATATTAAATATAATTATATATCATATAATATACTACTATGTATATATATATAGGGACTAATTGCACTTTTTTAAACATCACCTTTCAAACTCACCCAAAATTATTATAAGTTTCGATAAAAATTTCTAAAGTTCAGAGAAGTTAAGTTAAATAAGTTAAGAAAATTCATTTAGTCCTTAACAAAGCTCGATATGAGGCTTAATGTTCTGCGATAGCATTGGTATTACTTATGCTCACAGAAAGCCTCTTACCACTGAACTTCATAATACTTATATTCATATACTTATAATAATTATCTTAGATAGTCCTTTGGGAATAAATAAAGAAAATTTTCTTATGTAATGGAACAAAATTTTCTCGGTCCCCAGAAAAGTGTGATTTGAAACTGCCTAACATACCTTTATATATATAATATATATATAGTATATATTATATAATATAATATTATATATATAATATATATATATATATCTATATAATATATATATATAGTATATATATATTATATATATAATATTATATAATATATATAATATATAATATATACATATTATATTTATTATTATATTGTACATATAAATAATATAATACATGTAAGAAATTAGTAAATGGAATCTTATTTTTTAAAAATTAGTCACAATTTGCTCGTCTCTTTAAACGGTGTATAGTTTTATCTTGTATGTGTATTTAATTTAATATTATATGTAAATATATCATTGAAGAGTAATTGCATGTAAAACAGAATAATAAAAAGAAATAAGTATTATAATATTTTATTGCCCTTAAAAAAAACTCGGTTCACCGAATTTTTGATCGGGAAAATGTAAGTTGGTGGTAATAGATGGTAAATGTCGAAGAAAAAATGAAAAAAAAAAAATATATATAATGAATTATGAGTACACAGTCCTTATAATACAGTGTTTATATACCTATATTGAAGAAAAAAAATTAAAAAAATTAAAAATGAAAAACTTTTTAAAAAAAAATCATTTCCTTATAGCTAACTATAATTTTTTTTTTTTTTTATTCATTGGTTAAGTCCTGTTACACAATCGACTGGGTGTCTTAGATACCTTTTGATAATTATTAACAACTACCTTATTTGTCGTGATGGGCAAATACCATTATCTGAATAAAAACCGTTGATGTCGAAATTAAGTTTGTAGAGGCAATACAAAATATTCCATGGAAAAATCTATACTCTAGACACACAAAAACATATTCAAATAAAATTAAGATATTATACTATCTGTCATTAGACAAAAGGTAGTTTAAAGTATTTTTAACAGATATAGCTTTTGAAAAGCTATAATAATTATTCGATGACTTGTACCATAAAATAAGGATTTTTTTTTCTGGGGGGGACGGGCATTTATCATTTTACCCGGAAAGCGTTACCATATTTGACCCCCGCATTTAGTTTTAGACATATTTTTCTTACATAGCTCCATATTTTTGTTTAACTTATCTTAATTCATCAGTGCTTACCTGGATAATTTTTACAACTGCCTTATTTGCTTGGAGCAATTATCTGAATAAAAACCTGAATGTAGAACCGTAGTTTTGGTTAAGAACAAATGTCCAATGAAAAAAATTTAATTCCTGAAGATATTAGAGTATTGAAAGAGGATTGTAGAAATCTTATCTATTATCTTTATTAACCTAAAAAATATTTAAAAGGTTTATTATTTACGTAGTTCTATCACCTTTTCAAAAGCTATAAATACCGGTTACGAATGTCCGACATTAACAATTCGCAATTTGATATATTTTTTTTGTGATTTATCATTTTACCCCAGCCCTACCATTTTACTGTAGTTACCATAAAATTAGAATTTATATATTTTGCAGTCATTTGATCCAATTTTACCCCGCCCATACCATTTTACCCCCGTTTTACGGTATAAATATATATATAGTAAAATATATATAATAACTATAATATATATATATATATATATACTATATATATTATATACTGATTAACTAACAGAATATTATAATATATATATTACTATAGTATACATATAGCGCTTACCTAATATATATCATATATCCGTGTGTGTGTCCTCGAACACACTAAATACGTCCGACCCTGGGTGCCATACTCATTAATACTTTTTCTATCAGTTACTCTATTTATCATTTTATCATACATAAAAACAGTTTCATTTTTAGGTGTTTAAAATTGACCATAAAATTAGAATTTACTATTTTTTTGGGCATTTATCAGTTTTACGCCCCAGCCATTATTTATGATTATGTACCAGTAAAATTAGAATTTTATATTTTTTGGAGGCATTTATCATTTTCCCCCCGCCTTACCATTTTACCCCGTTTTACGGTATATATATATATATGTATAATTATATATACGTATATAGACTTATATACTATACTACTATAGAAAATATATATATATACTATATTATAATATATATATATATATATTATATATATACTATATCTAATATACTCCTTTTGTTATTGTTATTGATATTATTTTTTCCATTCTTATTTTATTTCTATCATACATAAAAAACATTAACCTTTTGCAACTCTTGCATCACTATCCACTCCATTTAGTGCAACACAATAATTCTGAAGTCCTCTACCTCACCCCATCCAAAAAATATTCAGGTTTATCCCAGAGAAATCGCACGCTCTTCAACCATTCACCCTCAGCATGGACCAATTATGTCACACACCACACATACGAAGTACCTGACCTTTTAAAGTTAAATTTAATCATTAGAGTTCTAGTACACACACACACACAAAAATCTTACCATACACACAGACATCAAGTCAGAATTGCAACTTCCTTCTCTCTCCCTTCTCATCCTTCTCTTACCACACACACACACATTTTCACACCACACCACTCATTTCACTGTTTCCTTTTTATCTTTGTTCACGAAGCGAGCAATTCAAATTTGTCCTTTCTAAATACATCCATCACCTCTCTCCATCTTCTTGACATTAATGTCTCTGACTCTCCATGTACCCCATTGAATTAATATAATTTTTTGCTTGAAAGATAGGAAGATCGCTTACGCGTATCTACAAACCTCTCAGAAGCATGCCATTTAAGCATTCCTGACAAAAAATAGTGGTCAAGAGGAAGCCACCCAAAACTTACCACTGTGCCTACTACTCGCAGGCACATATTAGTTCGGCAATTTGTCTCCGACTCCAGCATCTACAGGGATATAAGGGATTTTGATATATCTGTTAAGATGCTTGATCATTAAGAACAGGAATCAATCATCATCCTCTACTGATTGTATAGGTACTACAGATGCGTCTGACGGTGTCATGATAGTATATTATTGGACTAAGCTAAATTGGCAGTTTTTTATCTAGTTAAGGTTAATCTGCATTTGTACCAGTGGTATGACAAACTGTATTAAGCTCAAGGTTGTAAGTAGTAGAAATGTGAACCGATTCTGTCCATTCTTTTTTTACATCTTGGGATAAAATTAATCTACTGTATAATGTATATTTGTGAATAGGAATTTAATTCATTTTCAAAATGAAAAATTTGTCAGGGAATTTTAAATAATTTTTCACTTTCTTTAAATACAATGAAATATAAACATCTAAATACCTTTTTTTTGTGAAAATTTAAAGATACATATGAAATTAATTAAATGATAAATCTAATAATAACGTAAACACATAAGAAAACATTATCGGATATAATGTATTGCCTTTTGCAATTCTATTTCAAAACAAACCGTTATTGATCTTTTTGAAAATGATGCAGGAATTTTTTTATCTAATGGTAAGTATTATATATAGTATATAATATAGTATATACGATATACAAAGAAATATATATATAGATAAATAAATTTAATATATATATATATATATATATATATATATATTATATATATATATATATATATATATATATATTGCAGATATAAAAACTATTAATATTAAATATATATATATATATATAATATATATATAATAATAATAATATTATATAAATATAATATATATATAAGTCTATATATATATGATATATATTATATACATAATATTTAAAATAAAACGTAACAGGCTATATATATATATGAATATTAATACCAGTATATATATATATATATATATATATAAATAAACTATATAATATATATATAATATATAATAATATAATATAATATGAATAGATGGCTACAATATCTATATTATAATTTTAATTATTTATTTGATAACATCAGAGTCCGTCACCTTAAACCCAATTACTTATTATATATAATTATAATTAGTATATAATATATATAATCTACATTAATTAATATTATATATATGAATATAAATATTTATATATATATATATAGTATTATATTAGTATTATATATATATAATTAAGCTTATTAACGGTATAATATATTATATATATATAATTAATATATATAACTATAATGTAAAATAATTTAATTAATTAATATTTATAGAAAAATATATAAAATAAAAAAATAAATATATATAAACTATAGTATATATATTAATATATAGCAAAATACTAAATATACTATTATGATGCTAGATCGTCGAGACACAATCAGAAGTACGTCTCTCGAGGCACCACAAAGCTTCGTATTATGCTCATTGCACCCTAGTAGTAATGAGTATGAACGTAGAGAATTCAGACCAAGGTTGTAACCACCCCCTCCGAATTTCATAAAAATTAATATTCTTATGCAGTTTTTGCTGAAAACCCCAAAAATAAAGTCTGCTTTTCAAAATTCCAAATGGGGGGAGTTATGACCTCTAAATTTGACAGATTTGCTAACCTCCCATTTTTCAAAATTTAGTAACTTCCATCTGATTTAAGATAGAACTCTGGGACTTTTGCCATTGGATAAAGAATTGATAGTACTTTAAAATAGCTTCTATTCATTTTTAATGTAGGTTGGACCCCAAAAGAGATATTCAAGTTTAAATATTTTAGGGGGGTGGAGGACCCCACGGCCACTTACAATTAAAAAAAAAAAAAATTTTTCTAACCAATGCCCCAAATCACTCTCTATATTGTTTAACTATCACAGTTTTGTATTTTTTCATCCTAATTAGTGAGATATCATTTTGGAATGTACCTATTTTCAATATTTCCATTTATAGCTATCTCTTCAGTATATCATTCAATCAAATTAGGAAATTTACATTTTGGATCTCCTATAATTGTTATGGGAATTTAAACGAATGAAACCAATCATTTAATCTTTATATATTCTTCATGTTAACATACATAATTACTAGTGAAAACATATCAAAATGTGAGGTATTCTAAAGAAATTTTTCTACTTTTTGTATGAGATGACTATCTGAATATATATTTATTATTTTTTTTGCATCGTTTTATTTTTTTCTCAGCTACATGTATTTCCTTTTCTAAAAATGAGTACACAATTTTAACTCAAAAGTACAATGTTTGGTGAGGTTAGTTGAAGAAAGTAAATTTTCATGCTTTACCCAACATGTGTCTTCCACTTCTGAAATGTGCACTGATTTATCTTTTTCTTATCTTGATTAAGGAATGAAACTACAGTCATTATGTTCTTCACTGTAATCTATTATCATGCCTACCCATACTTCCTGTTCATAATTACATGCTATGTATGTTCCAGTTTGTGGAACATTAATATTTCCGGTGTACTGTTTCTCTGTTACTTTGCAACTAATGTATTAATTGAATCAGATGTAGTGTAAGCAGTAAATGGCCTACATTGGTGGGAATAATTTTGTGAAAGCCTTGGGTACCTTTTATTGTCTTGCATATTTAAAATCAATTTTTTTAATTTATTGATTGTTTGGAGAATATTCACTGTTGATGTGAAGAAGAACTTAATTCTTTTAATTTCTGTACTTACAAATTCAAATAGATCTGTGGGAGTAGGAATATGATTTTTTACAGTCCTTTGAAGGCTTGCTTTGTATTCAATTCTTTTGACCACTCCTCCAACTTCATACTTCATCACAAGCATTTTTTTCATGGCTAGTGGCAAAAAAATTCCACTCAGCTTTTATGCCAAAATCTTTCTCATAGTAAGTAATATTACATATATTTTTAAAGGTTTTATACTGCTCTAGAAAATAATGTATTTTACTTATACATAGCATTACAATTCACCCAATAATATTTCCTAGAAACAGTAAACTACTGATGTGTTGTGGGTCAAGTAATCAGATATGAAGCAGTAGCTTTGATGTTTTAATGCTCCATTATCCTTGTAATATATAACAAAAGGATGAATGGTAGCTTGTTCATTGATCCAATGAAAAACTTGAGAAGCATCCTGGACAACAAAGGTATAATTTTCACTAGTCTCCAATTATAAGTTCTGTGGGTGAAATATTTTTTTAATGTCTTAAGGTACTTGCTTTGGGCCTTGACAATATAATGGTGTTTTGTTAAGCTAGCAATTTTCTCAGATAGTAATTCAACAAAAAACATTGGCAGAAGTGTGGCACTCTAAATTCGATCAGTATTGTCCATATATTATATGTTATCGAGTCTCTGCTTTGTATCTCATCCAGAGAATGAAGATATTCTTTTACTCCATTGTCATGAGGGCATTTTCTACACTGTCCAAGCATGCATCCAAAAGTATGTATACTACAGACTGCTTTTTCAATCAGAGATGCTACATCTAAATCCTTTCTCCCTATGGATGCTCTCATTATTATTGGATTTTGATGATATGTGCATACAGACACTGAATGAGTGCCTTTACTTCCAGCAAATACACACTGTTTTGGTCTTAATTTTGCAAAGGTTGGCTGGTAAACCAATTTATGGATGAACAGGTGACAGCTAAACATGAAGGTTTGTAACTTTGGGAATTTGGTGGTTTTGCTGGGGGGTCACAATGGGGGTCATGTGACCATTCTATATGAGTATTTTTTTTTTTAATTTTGAATTTTGTTAATTTCAAATTTTTAAATATATATATTTTATAAAATTGTGTTTATTATTAAAAATTTTCTTAAATGATGTAAATATTAAAAACTATTTAACACTCTGTAACATAAAAGTTTTAGAGTTTTCACCCTACCCTGGATAAGCCAGTGTTCTGGAAGGCTTGGTTGAACCCTTAGTTAAACAAGTGAAAAATATTATATATATATTGCTATAGGTAAAAACATATTAGAGTTTGATGAGTCTTCATAATTAGTGAAGGAGGCATATATGCTTATAAATAAAAGGCCAGTAGCATTTAAGTCTATATAGAGAAACTTTGAGGTGTATTCAAATATCCAATTTGCAATAACTCTTTAGATATTGTTGAAGGGATATAAGGTACCAGACATCGTTATTTCACCTCATTTATTTCATGGTAGCATTGCTGATCATTCAGACCATTCTCCTTGTGAACCTGATCAGGATCAGTTTTATTTGACTTTTCAAAAATATCGAAAAGTTAATTTTAAATAGAATGATTTGTATTATTGTGAATTTTTAAATAATCTGCAGTATCTTGCAAATAATAACACTTGCCACTAAGATAAAAACAAACAAGAAATCATACTTTACTTTGAGTCGGAGATATCGTTGCAATAAAAGAAAATATTTAAATATCATACTTCTATAGTGGAAACTGTTGAAGATATCACAAATAATAATTTAGGGCAGACTGTATCATTTAAAATTCAAAAACCTAACCAAGAAACTATATCCAGAAATGCAACTGATATGATAATATTGATAAAAAATTATACCAAATCTGATAAAAATCTATCAGAAACAGTTTCCCCCATAAAAATAATGATGGTATTGATAATAGTGATAAGATTAAGGTTAAAAGGAAAGCTTCTATTCAATGTAAAGAGCTACATAAAAGCCCATAAACAAGGGCAACTTTAAACTAAAGTAAAATATTATATTCCTAGCAAATTAACCAATGATTCTTAATGTTTTATGTAATACCAAAGCATTAATATATATTAAAAATAAAAATGTAAAATAAATTTATTTTCAAATTTAGTTTACATACTCACCAAAATTAAATTCTTTATAGAATTTTATTTTGATGCCCTCCAGTGTTAAGAAATATACATTGTATAATGTATATTACGTAGCTTATACAATATATAATATTTTATTTTATTTTTATTATTTTATACTATCTATTTTTTTTAATATATATTATTTTTTTTAATTAAAGAGGAAATATTAAAATATGAAATTTAGTTTTTAAATTCTATCATTTGAAATTAAATAATGAAAAATTTAAATTTAATGAATAAAAATTACTGCAAGAGCTTAGTTAAAAATGCACCCTAATATCAAATGGGAATTTGTCATGACATCAAAGATTCATTGTTAAGATTTTGACGACCTAAGAATCAACACTCTGAACCTTCTTTTGGAAAAAATTGCAGACAGACCTTCTATAACATTTTTGGAGCCAGGACTGAATATCTGGTTCTGCCACAATTGGCAAATATAAACAATACATAAAAGAACAAAAAAAATGTCAGTTGCAACTTGGATTAAAAAATTTTTAGGAAAATTAATGTTTTATTTTAATAAAAAACAAAATTTGAGAAAAAATAGCTATACCATACACCAATAGGAAAAGACACAAGAAGAAGCCTGCACCCTAAATATCTAGGTTGCCATCTAGAATTATTTGAGAGGCTTGCTTTTGAATGAGGAAAAATCAGCTGAAGGGCAGGATCCATTGTTTGGCTCGGGCTGAATCCAATTTTCACCCTCCTAAAAATGAACATAATATTCGGAATTTTCAGCTGATTTTGACCCTATAAACATCAAAATGTAGCTTTTTTCGCCCTCTAAAACGTTTTTTTATGTTTGTTTTTCTGTGAATGTAGTCTTTCTTTCAGAATTTTCAATTTTTCAAAGCCCATGTTTTTTACATTTTTCGTACCAACTTCCAGAATTTTATCGAAATGACATCAAACTTGAAATATGCATAGATAAGTTCATTGCCTACAATAATAACAGCTGAATTTTTGATTTTTTGAGTTTTGTGCTCAGCGTTGTCCAATTTTTAAAAACAACTTTTTTTTTAATTTGAAAAGAAAAATTGCATTATTTTTTTCCAGTTTGGGCGAAGTAAGTGAAATTTTCAGGGAATATGTAGTCGGGAGAGAGGCACATTTTTTACTTAGATAATTTCTTTGAATATGTTTTGTATTGGTTCTTGGAACAAATTTAAAAAAAATAAAAAAAATAAAATTTTTTTAACAATTTTCTTTTGAATATACAAAAGTATTATCTACGTAAAAAAGATGAATCTCGCATGACTGTGCAAGCCCTGAAAATTTGATGTTAATCGGAATAGTAGGAAAAAATATATAAATTTTTCTCTTTTCCAAAAATTCAAATGTTTGAAAAAGTGAAATATTGGATTTTTTTTTTATATTTGTCAGATTCACATCAAATATTCAGGGCTTGTATAGTCGGATGTGATGCATCTTTTTTTACTTAGATAAGTTTTTTTGTATACTCAAAAGAAAATTTCAAAAGAAATTTGAATTTTTTATTTCTTTTTAAATTTGTTCCAAGAACAAATCCAAAACTAATGCATATAAAAAGAAATTATTTAAGCAAATAATTTGCCTTTTCCCAGATTACGTATGCCCTGATATTTTCATCCACTTCGCCCAATCAGGAGAAAAAAATTATCGCAAATTTTTATTTCAAAATCCAAAAAAAGTTGGATTCGAAATTGGACAAGGTTGAGCACAAAACTCAAGAAATCGAAAAATCCTCTTTGACTATTGTAGGAATGGACCCAACTATGCATATTTTAAGTTTGAAGTCCTTTCGAAAAAATTTCTGGAATTTGATACAAAAAATGTCAAAAACATGGTTTTTGATAAATTGAAAATTCTGAAAGAATGACTACAATCACAGAAAAACACATGCTAACAACGTTTTAGAGGGCTAAAAACAAGCTAAAGTTTGGTGCTAATAGGGTCAAAATCCGCAGAAAATTCCAAATTTTATGTCCATTTTTAAGGGGGTGGGGGGGAAAATTGTGCTCAGCCTGAATCAAACATTGGATCATGCCCTTCATGAAATTGAACTTCATATTTCTATACCAGGGTAAGCTCATAAACTAAGCTTATTTATTGCTTAATAGTTTGATTTAGTTTTTACCTTCCATATCTAATATAAATAGAAAATGAAAAGAAAATAAAATTTTTAAAATTAAAGTAGTCATTATTGTAGTAGTTGACTATTCAAATTTAGATGAATAATAAAATTTAAGTTTTATAAAATAATAATAATAATAAGTATTATAAAATAATAATAATAATAATAATAATAATAATAATAATAATAATAATAATAATAATAATAATAATAATAATAATAATAATAATAATAATAATAATAATAATAATAATAATAATAATAATAATAATAAATAATGATAATGGATAAGATAATAATAAAATAATGATAATAATAATGAATGATAATATAAATAATAATGATATAATAATACTAATATAATAATAATTATAAATAATATTAATGTAAAATAATATAATAAATATAATAATAATAATAATAAATAATAATTAATAATAATAAAATATTAATAATAATATAATAATAATATAATAAAATAATAATAATAATAATTAAGAATAATAATATAATATAAAATAATAATAATAATGAATAATATATAATACATAATTAATAAAATAATAAAAATAATTTTTAATAATTAATAATAATAAATAATATATAAATAATATTAATAATAATAAAATAAAAAAATAATAGGTAATGGTTAAAAATAATAGTTATAATAAGGTTGACAACAATAGAAATGATGATGATAATTAATAATAATATAATCAATAATAATAATAATATAATTAAAATAATGCAAATTATTATAATAAACCTTCATAATAATTAAATATAATAATTATTATCATAATAATAATTATTCTTTCAGATTTTTTTATTTTTTTATTATTGGTGCAGGCAGATTTCTTCTGACCAATACATCTCCATTTTTAACTCGCTCGCTTTTGTTTAGCAGGTCTTCTGTATCCCAAAATAAATTATAAAATGTGTATAGCTTACTCGTGTAGAATTCTCCACATTGATCCAGACCTCTTTATACAAAAGTTATCTTGATTTTATTTCCCATAGCTTGCCCTAATAAGTCGTCTCATACTCCTGTATAATCAATATACTCTATTCATATATTTTCTTTAAAATATCTTTCAGGAACATTGCATGAGAAGAGAATAGATGTTTCGAGTTATCTCCTTTCTTTACATTTACAAGATCGCTGCTATCTGGTCCTCTGGATAATGCAACTTGCATGGAACAGTGCTTCCCAGATATCACACATATTCCTATTCTACTTGTGAAGTCCCGAATGAGTTCTTAAATTAAAAAATTCTCAGAAATATCAAATGTGCATATTAAGACGTAGTCTCAACGATGGCAAATACCTTAAGGATATGTTATACTATATACTGATACTGGCTTTCTTGCGCTCGTTATTGATTGTAAGAACTGGGCTTCCTCCTGCCAGGTCTTATTCTTTAGTTATATCTTCGTCTGGGTCATTTACTCTCTGGTTTAATAATGTGAAGTGTGAGTTTTAGACATATATTGCGCTTGCTAAGTTAGTTGACGTCTTTACGCAATCATGTTTTCGCCGAATTATGTTGAATATTGTATCACACGTTTTGACTGGGGACTGTAAGTCCGCGATTATGTGCGTCTGATGATGCTCCTTCCTCGAAAATACGGACTCTCTTCGTCCTTCAGTAAACAAATATGCTCTCTCGTACGGTACGTTATTCTGACTCTACGCGGCTCCCAGTGTTCTATCATTGCATCTAACCTAACCAGTGATGTGTTGTGCTCGGTCATAAGACATTCTCTGTCTTACGAATGCATGTCCCAGGTCTGATTGGATTTTATGCTCATGAGTCTGACCTCCTAATTCTTATGATAATCGATCTATTCTCTGTTGTTGAGGTGAGAAGTTCAAATATTACGAAGGCAGCTATGCTCCTGTCTTCTTATTGAAGTACTTCCTTCTTGCTCTTTGAATGAAGAAATTTATTTCGTAATCTGAACTTATTATTTTTACCTTTTCTTTATTAATAATCCTTTGTTAAAAAGTTAAATTAACAAAGTTGACAACAGAATATTGTGGATGAACAGTAATTTAAATTTATTTTTACTGTAATGCGGCAAAAATTTCTTCATCAAATAAGTTTTCGCATTTGAACGCATACTGGTGTTTTCTATGCTCTGTACATACCAATGTTAGAAAGTTTTACTCGGATATGATTCTTATTTCTCACTAACATGTTCGGGTAATATATCGGATCCTCATTACGTTTTCTTACTTATCACAGACCAGGTATATCTGCTGGGCTTCTAGTGCCATGAATTGTGCCTTATAAGATTATCTTGAGTCTCGATCACAATCAGAATGTAATCGTACTTTTCTGATATAACTGTACTCACAACGATGGTATGCGCTACATTATAATACACTACGTATGCTTCAGTTTCGTACTGGCGATAAAATTTCTTATAAGCTTTTCTATATTGAACTAAACTCATTATGTAATTCTCTCATATAGCATCTGAACTATTTCCTCTCAGTAACCAGAACATACATCTTCTCGCTAAAGATAGTAGAAGGATGTGTCGTCGACACCCATTATGCTTACAATAACTCCGCGCGTGGTCTAATAGTTTGTTTGGCATTTCACTGCATAGGATTTAGTTATATCTCAGACCACCTCTAGATCACATATAGATGCTCCTGCTACATAAGTGTAGTCCTTATAGATGAAGAGAACCTCCTCAAAAAATAACAATCAGATTATATTGTGAAAGATATAAATATGTTATTACTATATTACTAGTAGTTAAAACATTAAAATGGGCTTTTTCGATGAGTACAAGATCCATAATATTAATAATATCTTAGTTATGAATCTCAAATAAATATCTATAAAATCTAACATTTACTTACAATTCAGATATTCGCTCTAATACAGCATGTCATGAAAGTCAACAAGTGTAGAGACTCTATAGCGTGCCGCACCAATATGGTTTCTGGATCAGCCCTTTCTTGCAGCAGTCCTCAAGTAGTCACGATCCACCTCTTGTATTTTCCTAGTTTACGATATAGCACTATCTTTCTTCTTTGTATCAAAATAATAAAATTGATTATCTCTTATACCGAATCATCTAGACCACATTCCTCTATCATTTCTCATTCTTATTGTGATATACCTAGTACCACTCTCTCGTATAAGTACTCATAGGGTATCTTTAACCGTGTTTACGCGGATAGAGCAGAAAGTTTCTAGTATGCTTAGCCGGTCTGTATAATCACGCATATTAGAGTCATGAACAAACGTAGAGTTAGATATGTCGAACGCGTCCCGGAAATGGTAAATAATCAATTTTCATACCGTACTATGGTTTCTTTGTCTGCATGAGCTCAAGACCTTTTCGTTTTATATATTCAGTCACACGCTTCTCTTTATCAAAGCTATCAATATATCCATCTAACCTCTTGATTAACCAACTGTTTCTGGAGCTTATCGCAAGTTTCTACCCATCCATGTACTACTCTTATGAACACCGTATTGGTAATTTTTAATTCTTTCTGGATCAAAGAGCTCAAAGAAGATTCGCTTCATTATATTTACTAAGTCTCAATGTCATTACTACCATAACTTGATTTTCTAAATAATTACTATTCATATAAAACATATCATTATGTGCACTTGAGCGTAAAATTATAGGATTTCACTTTATGGCATAATTGTAAATAGTAGCAGGTTCCCTCTACTCATAACATTATAAAAACATATATATAATAATAACTAATCCTATAGTATCAGATCTATTAATGTTTGTCTTATGACGGTGTTCCGATGGATAATTCTACTCATATATAACCTCAATAACTTGTATAACACACCTATATATTCTCAATTAGTAGTACAATAGTATAAACTGTATAATAGGTATATAGTAATCACCTAAAAGTTGCGACTTCATAAAAGTTATTACCTATCGTTAATTATAATTCTGGGCTCGGAGTTAAGGCTTTAGTTAAATTGGATAAGGAACTAACTCGGAATGGGTTTAATTAATAATTAATACATTATATTATTATTTTAATACTAAATATATGTCAGAATTTGTGGACTAATACTAATATATAAATTTAATGTATTAATTATATTGGAATAAAATTACAAGTTATGTAATATTATAACTGTTTTTCATGTATATATATAAAGATAAGAGATTAGAGGTGATAAGTTATAAATTAAATTTAAATAGAAGAACTTAATAAAAAGTCCCATATTTTCAGATAGGTGATTGGCTTTGCATGCGAGATTAAGAGTCATAACTGTTATATTGTTTTCCTTAGTAGGCGTGAAGTATCTAAATGAAAATCTATGAGCAAAATGACTCAACTTTAAAGTAGTCATATTCTATTTAAAATATATAATTTTTGTGCACATCATATAAATCTCTATCTTTATTATGTGCCTCCAAAAAAATAATAAAAGTAACGTGTTATTTGGTTTACAGTTCAAACCCTTATATAATAATTAACTACAATTATGTGAATATTTATTTCTATCTGTATGTCCCGTAGGTGTATCCCTGGTCCTCGTGCCATAATTAATATATATATGGTGACCTTAATCCCTGGAGAAACATAGGTATATTTAGAATTATACATCGATGAATACTATAAATACTAATTATACTGTCTATTAAGATAAGGTATAGAAGATGAGACAAGTATAACTATACCCATAATATATATACTATATAATAACATAAAGGTATATCAATACCATACACCTTACTATCTATAATTTATATGCAATAGAGGTTTACGCTAGCTAAATACTAATATATTAAAAGTAATATATAAGTTAATATATATATTAATTACTGTTATTAAAAATGCTTTATTGGTTACTATCCCGTTAAAACTCAATTTTCTATAAAATGGGACTATTCTTACTCATATTAGAGATAATCACCCTGATTAATATAGTAATAATAAAATACAATGCTGGAAATATACAATATATATTTTCACTACTGAGAAAGAGTTGGATATATACGGCGATTAAGTTAATTATTTAATTAATACTATAATTACTTACTATATTACTTATACTATTTATACTATAAATTAATATATAATATATATATATATATATATATAAATATTCGAAATTAATAATAATGTACAATTTTTGTCCATTTGCTTAATCTATATAAATTAAAAGAGAAATATAAAATGTAAGATTAATTAAAAAATTCCGATATTTTGATTAAGGCTGAAGGCTTTTGTGTCTAATGAGTTCCAAAAACAAAACCATTATCGAAGAGAAACAACAACCCGTTATTTAAAAATAACGTCCTTAATATTACCAAACGTGTTACTATATTTAAAATAAAGGAAAACCAGGTTGGTAATGGAATATATTGAACATAAAAAATTCATGTATAGGCACAAGCATAACCGCAGGTGTATCTCTTGTGGTGATAGGAATTTTAATCATAGAATTACTGTAATTTATTTTAAAGCCGGCCTAAAAAAAAACAAAAATACCAAAATAATATTATTGAAAATTTTATTTTTTCTTCCAACCCTTAAATATATATATAAAATATACTTATAAATATTAAATTATAATAAATATAACATACATATCGCATAATCATAAACACAACTAACCTATTGTCAGTCCGTCTACTACGTAATTCACAATGTTATATATATAAGGTGCACTTGCTATCTTCGACATTGAAGCTGTATGCGCTGAGTAAATTTATGTGAAATATAATAAACTCTTATAACTCAAGATACTAACTATAGTAGTTATCAAGCTACAGTAGTATAATAATATAGATATAGATACCTCTATAATAATAAAAATAATATCAACTAACCTATATTAACAATACAGAAAAATAACTATATACTCACGTAATATAAATACGTTAATAATTAAACTAATAAGATATCTTATTCTGAATTTAATGATAGTGATGACCATCGTAGTCAATGCCTTGGAACAAATCTCAAAACCTTGCTTTGTCCTTATATTATACCAAACTATCTCAAATACATAACATATTTTTACGTCTTTCAATTGTGGTGGCAAAAATTAATGAAAATAAAAAAATTATAGAAATCACTAACATTACCCCAACATTTTATAATACCTCCATCTAAAATATAAACTCCATAAAAAACAATTTGCTACATAAGCTAAAACACATGCCCAAATCACCAAACCACCTTAATCAACCGCTAATAAATACACTAAGCAGACCTCTTCATTCCGGGAACGACCCCTGAACTCGAAAGACATACAAATAATCCACTATAGACATAAACATATATGTTGCACACAACTACGCTATATTGATATGAGGTAGCGATACGAACTAACCAATAAAAGAATGAGCCTAGTTTGATCAAAAATTAAGAGTTCATGGCTTCATCTTAATCCCATTATTCCAGGCTTCTGTATAATCTACGAGCTGTAGCACCCATACCCAACCCTTTCTATTATTTGAACAAACTGATTCAATCGAAAAATAGCCAATGTCGCGTCCGTAGCACCCAACTAACACACAAGTCCAACGATCTAAAAATAAATAAAATATAATAAAGGCTGTTTTAGCTTTCAAATATTTAAGCACACCTTTATATTAAAGGTAACACATGGAAAGAAAGCCTGACTATTCAAACTATATTTATCTTAAAGCAACTTCTGATTTTTCTTGCCTTATATGACTTTCCTCCTTCTAGAGGTTAAAACACTATTCGACGCCAAAACTGTAAAATAACCGAGCTGATAGAATCAGGTTCAATAAGTAAGAAGTATTCACCACAATGGAAAAGTGTCTGATAGGTATCACGTAGGCGTTGGCCTATGACGAAAATCACATCTTTGTCAGCATCTTTGAACTCCTTATTCGTGACACCAATAATCACTGTTATAGATTAATAATATTTATAGCTTCACTATATTGATAATGGTATGATTTTAAAAAACCATTCAAACTATTCAATAATTAATAAAAAAAAAAAAAATATAAAAAAAAAAAAAATATAAAAGAAATAAAAATCCAATAATAATAATAAAAAAAACAAGAATAAAAAAAGCTTAAATAAAATAAAAAATAAAAAAAAAAAACCCAAATAAAATAAAAAAAAACTTAGATCATGCACTAGCTCCCTAGGCGAAAATCCAACTCGCAGCACAATTGTATTGAATAAAAAAAGGAGATCTAATATAGAATAATGTTTAAACACGAATTCATAAATGAAAGACTCAAATAATATTAAGAGAATAAAGGGGTAATATTTAATTCCCCTCCTCTACGGAATAATATATATTTACCCAACTAAGGGTATTAATATATATCGAATAGCTTACCTTATAGATTGCTCTCTGAAATTCATATAGATAATATATAAATATATATTATAACTATATATTAATATAATAAATATAAATAATTATATATGATTAAATAATATTCTGCATATCATATAGCTATAGCTAATATTATAAACATGAAATTATTTGTATATATATATATTTAAATCTATTTTAAATTTATCAGCATTTAATACTAATAAAAACTATACATTTATATAAAGTTTAATGAAACTATATTAATATAAATATATAATTATATATTAATAGATAATTAGAAGACGTTATACCTGTGTTATGATTACATATATGAATAAATATATATTATAATCATTAATATATTAAATTAGAGAAATAAAATAAAATCTAATAATAATTTTAATTATCAATTTAATAAAATGTTAATACAATTTACTTGGAATATTAATTTGGTCAATTTTTATTTGAATTCGATGGAAAAATATATATTAGTAATTTTCTTTTATCAAATCTTCAAAGCATTTTACTTATAAAAATATAAAATTTACCAGCTGTAAGTATTAACCTTCATAAAGATATAAATTTTTAACATATAAAATTCTATATATTAATTAATTCTCTGATTTTCAGTAATTTATAAATTCATTTTAATATTTTAGATATTATATATAAATAACATAAATTGATATCTTAATATAGATAAGTTTAATAATATTTTTTTGATATAATAAATAACTTCTCACCTATCCTTTATGTAAATCCTATTGTACCTGTTGAAGCAAGCTACCTCATAATGTTTAAATCTCGCCATAATAGTTACAAAAAATAATTGTCTAAAATAAATAACCAAAAAATATAAAAAAATTGAAAGTTTTTTTTTGCTACCGATATATAGAGGGCATTCGGCTATGAGTTATTTATATGAGGAAATTCTCGAATGCTAATTTTCTATATTAACAAAGGCAGACCGAGTAGTAAAAATATTCGGGAATAAGAATTAAATTAAATAAAGTAATAGTGATTATTTAAAATTCAACCAACTTCTGCTCTTGGCATTCAATAACACACGGATAACAATATAATTAAAAATTTTGTGCCTAATTTCCCTTTCATGGGGAGGATATTGCTGAAGAAATAGAAAAAGTTCAGGACAAAGTAACATATACAAAAAGGTTATATGGAGAAAAAGCGAAAGGCTGCTCACGAGACCACAGTAGACCTGTTAGTAATATATATAATTTTTTATACACCAACTCGCTCAAAATAATAACATTATTGCAAATAATTGAAATATAAAATTCCATATAATTTTTAAATATGAAGGGTCTACGGCTAATATAAAAAATTAAACCCAAAATTGATATAAGGGTCAAAAAATATAAGAGAGAGATGACGCAAGGAAGTGAAGAGAGTCGCGAATAGGGTAGGAAGGGTGAAATTAACCTTTTCCCAGCAGCTATATATCGACCTTATATTATATATGGGCTTATATTTTATTTTTAAGGGATTCGACCCCGTCGCCATAATTTTATGGCTCGGTATATATATAATATATATTTATATATATATATATATATATAGTATATATATATGTGACCGTGAAGGAAATAGTCCCCATAGGTATCTATATATATATAGGTTACTACCTAGTTAGGTGTGACCGTACATTATACTTTAAGCCTATGTGTCAACTAAGTGTTGTAGGGGCAAATTTGTAGAATCTGTACTCGTTAGAACCTATGTGAGGTAGTATAGTGTTCATCTCCCACAGAGGTGACGAACTAACCACAAGTTAAGTCTTTAAGCTATTTTAATTTTCTTTGTTGACATTTATAACTGGTATAATAATAATAGAGAAATTAAATTTATAGGTTAAGTTTAGGTTAGTTTAAGTTGTATAGGTTATAGAGTTATGGATTAGGTTATAGAGTTAGGTGAGTAGTATTATAGGTGATTTATAAGTATATATTAGGTTATGAGTTAGGTAGGTTAGGTTATATAGGTTATGTTAAGTTTAAGTTATAGGTTAATGTTAATGTTATGTTAGAGTTAGGTTAATTTTATATAGTGATACCTCACGGTTAGTCACATGTACATGATTTCTTCAAATTTAGTATAGTATATACATCGAATATAGGTATATAAGTTAAGTTACTGATTTTATAGATTTTAATTTATAAAAAATAGGATTTATGCCTTTTTTTTCATATATTTAATTTTATAATATATATTATTAAATCATTTTTATTAAATAATAAAGTCTTCCAAATATCAGTATACACCACATAACTGGTTTTATATCTAAGAATAATTTTATGATAAATAATAATCATCCTTATATTTATGTTGACCATAGTTCTCTATATATATATTATAATAATAATATAATTATATATTAATATTATTATATATATATATATATAATATAAATTATATATATATATATTATATATATAATATATAATTATATATAATATAATATATAAATATATATATATTATTTAAAAAAATATATAATTTAAAGTTTACAATATTAGAATCTAACAAAAACAAAAAAATCCCACACAGTCAAACTGTAGATGGTTTATAAACCCTTTGGAAATAGGCAAAAAATCATGGGAATATACAAACTATAATATATTATACTATAAATAATAATAATTAAGATTATATAATATAAACTTATTTGCTCTTTATTTTTATATATACCTCATATATACGTTTTTTCCTGTTTTGTAATGATTATTATATCTTTATTTTAGTAACTCTGAATCTTAAACTTTTTTTACTAAAATTTTTATAATATATATCACAATTTATATATATTTATATAATATACTATATATCATAAATACTATATATAATTAGTGATGGGCCCCTAATTTTAAGTTTCTGAAATTAAGTCTTGCTAGATAAAGGGAAAGATGGGCCAACATAATTACTCCCATCGAAAAATTATTTCCCCAATATCCAACAAAAATAATAATAATAATAACAATCGATCACAAGTGAATATTTGGCATAGCAGTGTGTTTCTAGCTATGTAATATGTCAGAGATGTGGTATTCGTTCCTCTTATCTCACAATAACTCATTGACTTACCTTTTATTTTCAGGCAAATAAATTTTCGATTATGAATAATAATAATAAACAAAAAAATCAATAAAATAATAACTATATAATAATAATAATAAATATTAATAATAATAATTAATAATATAATAATAATATATAATAAGTTAATAATAAAAATTAATATAATAATAATATATAATATAAATATACAATACTTTTAAAGACCTAATATAGTAATATTAAATTGGACGAGAACATTCCGTTCAGCCTGATCCACTAAAAGCTTCTCGCAGAGAATGTCGAATAAGTAATCCACTTTAATGTGATGGTTCCAAAGAATATTTGTCTACTTCAGTTTTCATACTTAGACTACTGATAAACGGTATAGTTTTTTGTATGTTTAAAAAACATGAACGAGATGCAAGGTCTGACTAGCTTCTTATTCTTGTTTTTTTAAAAGAACACCTGCTCTCACCAATATGCATATAAAAGTGAACCTAAAATTTACCGCTTCAAATGTACTCATCTAAGTTATAAAAGAAAATAGACAAGTTTTTTTGTCCAAGAAAAGGAAGCGATAATACCCAAATATAAAGCGATGTTTCAGAACAGCTATGGAGAATAAGTAAGTTCTGTTTCAAAGAGAGGGAGACGATGACGCTGTAATCAGCAGGAAAAGGGTAAGTCTGAGACGGCTTCCAAAAAATTTATCCGAGAAAAAAAGAACTTTACTCTGCGACGATAATATTTCGCGAATCTGATCTTCTTTCTGACTAATATGCCCATCGCTTTAGCTACTTCATCAACTCTATAATCCATTTGACAAGAACAGATCTGTTCAAGTTCCCTACCCTCCTAAATCAAATATTTGAAAGTCCAGAACGACAGTTCCGTTGTCAATATGAGTATTGTACTTAGCTCCACTAAATTGGACAGAAGAGAAAAGATAAGGCCGATGCGTAAAAAAAAGGAGGGTGGAAAACATTGAGGTTGGCAAAAGGAAAAACCAATTTGGATCGGTAAAGCCATTTTTTTCCATTTCCAAGAATTCTATTCCTCAAATATTTATTATTATTATTGATTTATATATATTAATTTATTAATTATTAATATTATTAATTATATTATAAATTATTATTATTAATAAATTAATTATTATTAATATTAATTATTAAATATATTACTTTATTATTTATTTTTTTTTTTTTTTTAAGAATTAGACAGAATTTATATGGTATAGTCCCAGAATGTGAAGAATTAAATGTTTCGGTGTTCTTGTTCCCGATAAAAAGTTAATTGGGTGAACGTTTTTATATATAAAATGGAACTATAATACCTCCTTTTATAATCCCTATTCCAAGTTATTTTAATTAAATATAAGTACTATAAATATCTTTTTTTTTTTTTTTTTTTTTAAAACCCCAATAGAAAAAAAAAAGAAAAAAAAAAAAAAAGGGGGGGTGAAAAAAAAAAAAAAAAAAGAAAAAAACCCATAACCCCAATCCCAAACTTCAATCTGAGAGCCATGAATCTCCAGTTGGGACACAAAATTTTTTCACGAAGTAAACAGGCGCAGTACGGGGCTCTCAATTCTAATTACAAGAGGGGAAGATACCAACTAACAGTGGCACCAATAAATAAGGAAAAACAGTGCCACAGCCAAAGAATACTCGGACGGCAAAGGAGTTCGACAGCACACAGAACCCAACCAACCTACAGTAGGCGGGACTACCACGAGACCAAAAGCTTATATGTAACCACGAAATGAACATCTACAACAACAATCCTCCCCAACCCTCAAATAGGTATCTTAGGACCCCTCCTTCTCACGAGTCGCGATACAACAGATTTTAACTAACACACAATTTAACGTCTTCAACGCACCAATACGCCACTCATGCAGAGGCAAGGCACCCCTGTGATTACCCCGGGACGACGCAATAACAATCTACTAAG
>JABUQX010035206.1:40000-42500 GCA_015478945.1 Trachelipus rathkii
CTTCAAGATTGCTGATAAAGCTAAAGAATATTTTAATACCCTATTTTCGAGAAGAGCTGAATGAGTAGATCTTTTCCATACGCGTAATGCCAACTCAAAATCCTTACAGGAAATGACAGAACCATACCACTTTACAGAGCGAAGGAAATCAGATTGAGAAAAATATACCAGAGACAACATAGAACTTATAACCTCTTACATAGAAGCATATTTTGATAAAGAAACAACGGAATTTTTTCAAGAATGATTACGAGAAAAGAAATCCCGAAAACCATAAAGAAAAAAAAAGTTTGCGTTGCGAGTTAGATATTAAAAAAAATAGGGAAGATTACATCAAGAAGGTAGATAAAGGAATCGAAGATTTGAGTCATTGAAAACAACGACTTCTCTAATAAAATTAGAGATTCCCATACAGCAAATGTTTCACCGATATATATATATATATATATATATATATATATATAGTATATAGCAGCAGAAAATATATATATATATATATATATATATATATATATATATATATATATATATATGAGTATATATATATATATATATATATATATATATTTAATTAATGATAGAATTAATAGGGAAGCTATATGGCAGGTGTTAGTAATATATGGTGTTGGTGGTAGGCTTCTGAATGGAATCAAAAGTATGTATGATGATAGTGAAGCGTGTGATGAGAATAAATGGTGTCAAAAGTGATTGGTTTAATATTAATAATGGAGTTAGGGCAGGGATGTGTTATGTCCCCTGGTTATTCAATTTGTAGTATGGATGAAGGTTATGAAAGAATTAGAGATGGGGTGGCTGAAATGGGGTGTTGGAATGATGGAGAATGGAGGAGTGGAGGGTGCTACCTATTATATGGATGATTTGGTTTTGTGTGGTGAATCTGAAGAGAGTTTGAGATTGGTAGAGATATTTGGCAGGGTGTAAAAGGAGGGGTTTGATGCAAACGGTAGATAAGAGTAAGGTTATGCTGAGAGTGAGGACAGTCCTCGGTGTGAAGTTATGTTAGATGGTAAAGCAGCTGGGAACAAAGTGTCTGAGTTTAAATATTTAGGGATATGTTGGATGAAAGTGCGAAACGGATGATGCAGAGTGGTAGGAAAGTTGTGAATGGCGGGAGAGTGGCTGGTGCAATTAAATCGTTGGTGGATGTAAAGGGACTAAGCCTTGAGTGCGCTTGAGACTATGGTCTGGAATAAGAGGTATAGATCTAAAGTTCAATGTGTTCTGATGGATAATCTTTAGGGCGTGTTAGGTGTGAAAAGAAGATCTGATAAAATGAGGAATGAATCTATTAGAGAGTTATGTGTTGTGAAGAAAGGGTAAATGAGAATAAATGAAAGTACGCTGAAAGAGAGGGTTTGGTCATGTGGAAAGAATGTGATGAATGACAGTCGGTTGGTTAAGGGATGTATAGTGGTGAGTGTGTTGGGAATCGAGTGGCTGAGACCGAAGAAAAAGTGGATTTTGTCAGTAAAGGAATCGCTCCAGAGAGAAATGTGAGTTTGGCAGACGCGAGAATAAAGGTGAATAATAGAGTGAATGGAGGGGTTTTTGTGAGGGGGTGTGGCCCACCTGGGCCAGGGATGAACCCCACACTTGACGATATGCTATAGTGAGGGTCCGTCACAGTCTGAAGCTCTATGATGGGTTTTCTGCCTCTAATGTGTTTAAATTTATTATTGAGGGGCAGTAGGGGCTGGGCTTTCTTTTCGACTTAAAGTTTATGTCTTCTACTTCATTTCTTTTCTTCCGATGCTTCTTCACGCGCACCTTACCCCCCAGTCTTGGGGAAAAAGAGGAAGATGAAGAAGATAAGAATAAGAGGTATATATATATATATATATATAAGAGCATAGAGCATATATATATATATATATACATATATATATATATATAAATATATATATAAGGAAGGCATGTATATAAAAGCATACTGTTGTTGGGCTGGTTGGGCATATATTGTTGGGCAGTATATATATATTAAGGTATATATATATATATATATATATAAGAGGAAGATATATATATATATATATATATATATATATATATATATATATATACCGTAAAATCGGTCCATATAAAATCCATGAATGCAAGTTTTTTTGTAGTTGCGTACCAACGTTCTCTATGTGCGTATTTCTGGTACACATCTATTAAAACCTTGTAAACAATGCATCTAAGAATGTTGTGTTTTTATGTAAGGTAAAATTGCCTACATGTTACTAGATCATACAAAACTGTGGTTGGTTTGTTATTTTATTTAAAATTAAACTGACCAATGAGTGACGCTCTTTTCTACTAGTTGAAATTTTCCTAAATTCGAGCTGGAAAAAAGTCGGGAGTTCAGCCAGCGACATCAGAGCTGAGAAGGCGTGTTAAAGGGCCTCGCCTTTACACGCTCTTCAATTTACATTAAATTGATTAAATTAAAGTGAAAAGTTCATTATTAATAACTCCATAAAAGTGATCTCTTGTAACA
>JABUQX010035206.1:45000-47500 GCA_015478945.1 Trachelipus rathkii
ATAATGTTAAGATGCAGGTGCGCGGCATATATGTGCAGCAGCAGATATATATTATTAGCATATATATATATATATATATATAAGTAGTATGTATCAATATATATATATATATATATATATATATATATATATATATATATATATATATATATATATATGTAGATAGTATATATATAAAAATATATATATATATATATATATATATATATATATATATATATATATATATATATAGTAAAAGTTACTTAACGCCCACACGGATTGGAGCCTGATCAAAAAAAAAAATTTTTCACAGGTAGCATCTATGATTACTAAATATATTTATAAATGTGAAAAAAAAAAAAAACAAAAAAAAAAAAAACAATCATATCTCACTCCAATAGCTACAGCGAAAAGGAATACATTGGAATCCTGGTAAAAATTAGTAAGGAAAATGTAATTAAAGAATACCCCAAGGTATACCGGTACCGATGGTAGGTCGTTCGGTCTCTCTGGGAACTATTACGGGGTAGGGATTCCTCTGGGGAGGGTCTCCTGAACCCCCGCTCTTTTGGTATTTGGGTGTCGCGTGGGCTCCTCGCCTCACGGGGTATGGAAACGTCCCCCCCTGTTCCTCGTCGGCTCGAGCCCCTTACATTGCCGTAATACCTTTACAAATAATATATATATACTCTGTCCCAAAAGTTAAAAATTATTTGACCTAGAACATCTATTTATGTATCATAGATGCTACCTGTGAAATTTTTGATCCGAGCTCCCGTTCCGTGGCGTTAAGTAACTTTATATATATATATATATATATATATATATATATATATAAAGCGCAGGCAGCAGGCATATATATATATATAGTATATTATATATATATATATATATATATATATATATATATATATATATATGGCATTAAAATTAAGTTGACAAGCTCGTGGTAAAAATATTTGGCAAAGTGCCACACCTATTACGGGGTATGCAAACAACTATGAAACAAAAATATATTAATGATAATAAAAAATATTATTACTATTACTTGCTTGATGATGCTGAGTCGCACTAATTTTGCACGTAGTATTCAGAAGAGAGAAATCATTATATTTTACTATCTTTTTTGTAGTTTTATTGTTTTTATATATGTAATTTATATTAATATTTAGATATAAAATTATAGACAACTACTTTATCACAAGTTAAACAGTAATGTTAACTGTCCCACAACCTAGATAACATCCTTACTTTTATAAAAGAAGAACAAAATCTGCCTCAAAATCAAAAATATTAGTTCACTTCTCCGAAAACATTATAGCAAACAAAACAGGTTCTAAAATTCAAGGTACGATGACGTCACAACTTTTTTCAAGGCCAAGGATCAGGGTTGCCAAGTTAATGAGATGTGGTTGCCAAGTTTTTCATTCATTCTTAGATTTTTTTAGTTTATATATAAATATTCTTATTAGTCATTGTATTGTTAAAGGCAGTAAATAATTTATTTATTTTTATTTGTTGCAAAGCTCAAAAAAGGCAAGTGAATCACGTGTCTTGCATAAGTTTTTTTTTTGTTGTTAAAAAATAAATTCCTTTTAAATCACAAGCCGGTTAATGATCTGATCTGTAAATACGTAATGGAAAATATATGCGCATTATAATAATAATAATAATAATAATAATAATAATAATAATAATAATAATAATAATAATAATAATAATAATAATAATAATAATAATAATAATAATAATAATAATAATAATAATAATAATATTATAACAGCAATAATAATAATAACAGCAATAATAATACACAAATAAAATGGTAATAATCGCCATTACTAACAGTAATAATAATAATAACAGTAGAAGTTAATAATAATATTAATAATAATAATACTAATATCAAAAAAATTAAAACTAATATTAATAAATAATTGAGACAATAAATAAATAAATAAATAACAACAATGTTAATAAATAACAATAATCAACAAATAAATAACAACAACAACAACAACAACAAACAACAACAACAACAACAACAATAATAATAATAGATAATAATGAATAATAATAATAATAATAATTTTATAATAATATTATACGTTAATAGTAATAATATTTATAATAATATTCTTTGCTGAGCCTACTTTATAATAATTATAATAATATTTATAATAATATTCATAATAATATTTATAATAATATTTGTAATATATTTATAATAATATTTATAATAATAATAAATTTTCTTCCATATATAAGAACGCGTTAACATCTAACGTATAGTATATAGAAAGAGTAGTTATATATATATATATGTTACGCAGCAGTTATTATATATATATATATATATATATATATATATATATATATATATATATAGTATATATATATATATATGTATATATATATATATATATATATTTATAGTATGTTGTTATTTATTATATATATATAAGGTTATTTATATAAGGTTATATATATGTATACGTATTATATAAGGCTATTCGGT
>JABUQX010035206.1:52500-73299 GCA_015478945.1 Trachelipus rathkii
CGGTTGCTAAATAGTCCCCAAAGAGTTGGGAATTCCTGTTCCAGATTGCAATTTTTTCTCTTCTACCTCAGACACCTGTTATGGGTGATGAGTCTTATTCGCTTCTGTATGGAATACTGTTCTCACATTTGGGTGGATCCGGTTCCACCCTCCTTTGGATAGGCTGAAGCTAAGGCTAAGAGGCTTTTAAACTGTCCCATACTTTCTGACTCCCTTGACCCCTCTCTTTCTCTAGTGACGAAGTTGGTGCCATATTCTTTTCATATTACAACGCAGAAAAGTTTCTGAGAGATTTGACCTCGTACCTCTCCACCACTGCGTCGCCCGTAAATTACAAAAGAGGTGCCTTGCTCTCACATGAAAATGTGAATATTGATACCGGTCATACTCGTTATAGTGCCTGTTCTCTCCAGTCACATATAAGCTGTGAACTCCTGCCTCTATTTTCCCTAGAAATATTCAATCTTCTCTCTACTTAAGTCCCGGCCCGAGCCCCTGCCCACCTGAGAATTTGGAAAGAGCAAGTGGGACAAAGTGGGTTTACTTTCCATTTAGTTTTAATTTTTGCTTCCTTTAGAGTATTTTTTTTGCCCCCTCCTTTTGAAAGGGCCCCGCCCGTGAGTGGTGGTACCATAAAAACAAAAGTGGAAGATGACGTTATAAACCAAATCATCGCCTACAATAGCAGGGCATCCTCCAGTTCCAACCCATTTCCATCAGTCTAACACCTTCCCTTACCACCCCTACCTCTAATTCTTTCATAACCCATCCATATGCAAATTAAATAGCCAAGCAGGTAAAACATATAAAGACATTTCTGGCCTCACTCATCATTAATAGATACAAACCACCACCCACACCCTCATTATTTCCATAACACTATTGATGGGAGGCAGTTACACTTTTGATTATTCAGAAACCTACCAATAAAACTGTCCTATATATATTACTAACACTCCAAGTTACTTTAGCTTTGGTTATTGATCCTGGTCTATAACGTGTGTGTTGCAAGTCCATAAAACCTAAATACAATTATTCTTCTCTCTCTCATTTTCTCACCCATTTATTTCAATGTGAAGATTTTATCCACACATCCTTTACCCACTGTTAAATGCAGCCATTGTTCTACGCCAATCAGTCCCTCAGTCATTAAAAAAACATTCTTCTAAAACAAAATATTAGTTATGTATATATCTTCTTCATAACACTCAATAAATTAATCCCTCTATAGTTCTGGTTAGTTCCTATTATGTCTTCATTAATTTTATTTATGGGTACCATTGACGTTCTAATCTAACCTTGAACTACCCATAAACGATTTGTTACTAATGTAACTTCTCTATATCCAGTGAATCACAATCTCTCCTCCATTTTATCATTTCACTAATAATTCCATGTATGCCTGCGGATTGAGCATTCTTCAACTTTCTCATTTTACCTATTACCTCTTTACTAATTACCTCATCCCTAAAATACCTATTTTTTGGTCCTAGAATATCAAACCCAATACACCACTATCACCTCTTTCATTAATGCCAATGTTATGTAGATTTTCTGTGCTGTTCCCTCCACGCCAGACTCCTCGTGGTCTGTTTTTCAATAATGAAAATTTCCATCCCTATTATTCTATGAAGATTCATCTTATTCTCTTTTCTTAACTTTTCGTATTTCCTTCCAGAAGAGCTCCTTCCTATTCCCTTGTAAGTTCCCATTCATCCTCCTCCCAAACTGTTCATTTACCTATTCCCCTGCATACGTATGTAATTTTATACTCTTCTCCTTTATTCCTTAAGCTTGCTTCCATATATATTTTATGCCAACTTTGTTTTTGAGACTTCACTGGCTTTTAGCACATTCAACCATGCCTTTTCTTTTAACCGCTTGTATCACTTCCATTCCGACCAATCACTTTTGACATTTCATTCTATTCTTTAAAGAGTTATTCACATACATCTCTTTGCACTTTTAAAAACGCTTCCTTCATTTGCCTCCAGATTTGTTCAGTTTTGGCCTCAACTTGATTTATTTGGAAATGTTCTCGCCATACTTTCATTATAACCTTCTTCACTTAATTTATCACTCTTTTAATTTCCACACTCTCCTTATCTCTTTACCTCTCCATCCACAGACCTCATTAACATGTAATCTTACAAGAAAACAACATAATCATTTAAAACTCCCCATTCCCAACCCTTTCAATGATTTAACGTCCACCAACATCTAATATTTTTTCCTTTCTTCACCAGCAGAAAATCAATCATATTTTTTCATTTTGATATCATTTCTGCCCACCCCAACCCTCGTGAAGTACTTACGAATATTCTTTGTGCCCAGAGAATGTATTACTATACACATACCTCTCTCCTCATATAAATCAATCCTCTCCCCGCTCACTCCCAGAAACCGCCAAAAGCGGCACTGATTACGATCTCTTTTTCGATCACCCATCCAACTGACATAGTTACGGGAAGATTTATTATTTGACTTATTTCTCGTGCTGGCTAAAGGCTAATAAAATGCAGATGTCCCAGCGTAATTTATTATTAAGTATATATATATATATATAGCATATATATATATATATATATATATATTTATAATAGTGGTATATGTTAAAGGCGTATATGCGGTTATATATATGGCGTATATATATATATATATATATATGCGTTATGGTAGTATATATATGCGTATATTAATATCGTCATTTAAAAAAATAAAAATAAAATTGCTCAATCAAAATTTAGCTTTCATCAACATTTAATATTATTTTTAAAGAATAAGAAATTCAGTAAAAGTATTATATGCTACGTAACTCACCCTCTCTAGTTCCACTATATAACTAATTCCTGTTCCTTATCAATAAATAATATATCAGCTAAAGTTAGAGTTTTAAATGAACACATATGACTAATTACTGAAATGTGTTTGTTATTTTTTTCTCATCTTTGATATTTTACTAAAAATAAATAAAATAAATAAAGTGGATTGTTGGAATAGCTTATTGCAGAAGCAGAAATAGAGTTGTGAAAGTAAAAATATAATTTTTAGAATATTTTTACTTAACTGTTATATGTTTCAATGGGTTTGTTTTCCTACACCTAATCAAGTTTGATACTATGTTGGTAAGTTTAGATAATCATTTTCATCATTTAACGCCATAATAGTTATGATTTCTCTCTGTTGCCAATCAATATTTTTACGTGTAGCAAACAAATATTCAGAGAAGTAACCAACTATGTGAATAGACTTTTAATAATCATGGTAGCTTATTGATCTGGTTATTGTAGGTTATACAGTATATCTCTCTCCTGAAATGTTAAGTCATTGTGGGCTGCAAAAACAAGATCTAACTATCTCGAGAGAAACAAAGGTTTGCTTGTTACTGTAACAAGCCAGTTACATTTTAACTTTAGATTTGTTTAACAATTACTTTGGTGTAGGAAGTTATCATGATTATACATGTGACGGAGCTCCCCCTTTTTTAAATATTTGGTAGGCCTAATTTCTTGGTTCCAGTGGAACAATTGGAATTATAAAGGCAAAGTAATAATTATTGATTTCAGGTCAGTCAGTCAATACATCAATAACACAATTGGCAATAGTAGTGCAGAGGGATGTCACCCCTAATTTTTATAAAAATCACAGGATATACTCTTAAAAAGAAAAAAATGAAGAATAATGAAAACAAAAATCGTCGCTCTCTTTAGGAAAAAAAGTTACAGCCTCTCAAAATTGTCAAAACTCTCAGACTGTTCATTTTTGATCCATCACATGTTAACTCATTACTCTAGTTCAGGTTATATGGTGGTTAGGCATACAGAGAAAATCTAGCGTGCATATCTTAGGCAATCTTATAACCTGAACTAGGATGGCCCTAAAACGAGCATGAGACCCATTAATTTTTTGGTAATAGTTGAGTTTAACAGATTCTTAAGAAATCGATTTTTTAGAAAATCAATCGATTGTTGTTATAAATTTAAGAAACACCTGCACAAATTTAATTTTCGGTGCAAAGACTAAAAACACAAAGCTCTTTGACAAAGCTACATGGTAAACCGCTACTATAATATCTAATAGCCTAGCAACACAATTTTATTTGATAAAAGTGAAAAGAAAACTTGTTTTGCAATAAAAAGCTTCACAGCAAATCATAATTATTTATTTAAATCTATGTAACCTGTCCTAATCTTATTATTATTATTATTATTATTATTATTGTTGGTTATAGTTATATTATAGTATATATATATAGTGTATATATATATATATATATATATATATATATATATATATATATATATATATATATGGAGATATATATATAGGGTTTCTAATTTTTTACATTTTGCAGCACAAAAACAAAAACCAAGTCCAGCTCGATGTCTTATGATCGGTCACATTGATATTGTAATACAATCGATTAGTTGTAAATCGGGACACAGCCGCAGATGACAGCGAAATAAAAAAATCGAACAGTATACATGCAAAGTTTACCTAAGGCCGCGATAAAGTGCGTTGTCAGCGAAGTTTACGGTAAATGATTGGGCATTTATCTGATATATGCCAAAACGATTGGTGCATGCTAGGTTTTTTAGAACATTTCAACCTAATTTTGCAACAAAAGAGATGTGAGAAATGTTTAAAAAAAATTTCAATAGTAAGAGTTGGAGAAAAATTTAAATCGAGTTTCTGCAAGGTATATCGAGACACTATCCATGAATTGTAATTTGTAAGTACTTTAATATATATATAGCAGTGTATATATATATATATATATATATATATATAGTATATATATAGTAAGTATATATATATATATATATATATCAAGCTACTAAACTATCTATCAGTAAAAGAGTTAGTTTTACGGCATAGTGGATCAGTAAAGTTTTAGGGCTACTTTACCCGCACAGATCAACGAGCCCCGTAGTGGAGTATTTTACCTTCGGGGCTCTGTTTGATGGACGGCGTGAATGCTTACACTCGGGTGGATGGTCGGAGTGAACCCCCGACACCCCAAAGAACAAAGAGCGGGGCCCGGGAAACCATCCCCTCGGGAGGGATGAGTCCCCCGTAGGTCCACCTAGAGTCGAGACCCGAATTTGGCGAGATTGGGCGTGACTCACCCGTGGGTATTATGATATACCCCAAACAATAAATCCCAAAAATGAGTACTTTTGGGACATTTCTTATTCGCAACAATCTAATTCGTACTCTATAAATCTCGTTGGGACGTTGTTGGATTAACTGATACATATAAGTATATATATATATGTTATATATATATATATATATATATGAGAGCAGCATATATATATATATATAGTATATATATATATATATATTACTATATATCGATTCCATGTATCGATATAACAAAGTATCGATTTTCGATTTAATCGAACCCATCAAATATCGAAAATGAACTCTAAAAAATTAGTGCTGCCGAAATGTAAAATTTTACCATATATATATATATATAAAGAGCATAGTAGGCAGTAGCAGAGCAGTATATATAAGGGTATATATATATATATATATATATATATGTATATATATATATATATATATATGTATATATGCGTGGTAAGGCTCATACCCATAAAAATATTGGTGGAGAGTTATCTGAAAGTATTAGATTCGCTCAGTTTGAATCGCTAAAGTTGCAATATATGTAAAGTCGTTTTATGAATTGTATCCACGTCCAATAACTGGATCGCATACATCAAACTGGCTTCCCAGGACGACGGACTTCTGTTCCTCCCACGGCCTCAAGCTCCCTAAAATTGAAGTTCATGAAAAATATAATTCCATTACTTGAGCCGACAGAGGGGGACAAACCCCTGTCGTCCACCTAGAGGCCGAGACCCCGACTCCTGATATATCGGACTACCCGTGGGTATTCGTTAGTTTTTTTAAATCTATAAAAATGACTTTACATATATTGTTTTTGTACGCTGATTCCAAATATGTAATTTGTTTTTCTATAAGTTACTTTTTAGTTTTTGGTTTTTTTTACATTCAATATGCTTTATACGCTGATTCAAAATATGTAATTGGTTTTTCTGTAAGTGTGTGTCATACTATATATATATATATGTATATATATGTATATAGGTAAGAGTTATATATATATATATAGAGTATATATATAAGTGTATATATATATATATATATATGTATATTTCAGCAAACGTGCTACCATTACCTTGCAATTTTACGATATTTTTATAAACGACATTTTTCGTTATTTTCATATATCATTCTTTTTACGATTATTTTTTTTTTTATGTGGCTCATTAGCCTTATATATGAGAGAGGTTTTTTGGCAACACTGTTCTAGTACTTCCTATTGGGTCTTAAAGATACCAAAAAAAAAAACGAGATTATCGGAAAAAAATTCGATATTTTCGTCAGAATCTGTTAAAGACATTAAGAATAAGACATATAAGAATATAGAGATAAAAAGCCATGGGTTTTACCTGAGACTTCTGTTCTGTGTCAACCCACGCTACCCAAACATGCTCATGCAAATCCACAAAGCACCCTAGGGCTTGTCAATTTGTTGTAACTACAAATCCACCAATTTGGCTTAGTCAAAACTAATGATATATAAATATGATACCCAAAACCATCCACATGCATTAATAACTAAGTTATCATGCCATCTAACATTAATAACTACTATAACTAAACCAATTTTTTTTTACAAGAAAGACTATGGGAAAAATTTTAAACTTTGAGAGGCTGTAACTTTTTTCTTAAGACTTCAATAATTTTTATTTTTTACTTCATTATTATTTTTTTAGAGTATATCCTGTGATTTATTTTTATTTTTTTAAGAAATCCAATGGGATTTTTAATAATTTTGAGAGGCTTTAACTTTTTTTCTAAAGAGACTACCGATTTTTGTTTTCACTATTCATTATTTTTTTAGAGTATATCCTATGATTTTCTTAAAAATTGGGGGTGACACCCCTCTGCTCTACAATTACTATCAATTTTTTTAATGATTTAATAGAGTTTTGGTCATACTTAATTTATCAGTAATAGTAGCGCTGAGGGGCTTCACCCCAGATTTTTATAAAAGTCACAGGATATACTCTAAAAAAAATAATAAAGAATAAAAAAAAAACAAACGTGGTGGTCTCTTTAGGAAAAAAAAGTTACAGCCTCAAAGTTAATAAAACTCCCATATGCTTTTCTTATTTTTTTTTTTTAAATTACAGGATATACTGTAAAATAATAACTATGAAGCATAAAAAAAAAATGATTTAAATCATAGGAAAAAAGTTACAGCCTCTCAAAGTTCAAAATTTTCTTATAGGCTTTCTTATAAAAAAAATTTGTGGGTCTTGTGGTCGTTTAAGGGCCGTTCTAGAGTTTTTTTTTCTGTGTATCATAACATAACAAAACATATCATAATCTTAACTAAAGAGCCTGAAATGAGATCTAACCTGGATGGATCAACTTGGTGGTGTTTGTAGTAGTCATATAATAAGGTTCACTGTAATGTAAGGAATTATAGCATCTAACTTGACATTTTCTTTATTTGTAATTTGTGACATTTAAATTTTTAAAGGTTGAACAAATAAAAAGAGATTAATAATTTTATTATTTAAAGCTAAATTGCTGAGTTTTTTAATCATGTTATTACAAATGACACCCCGACCTTTGTAAACCTAACTGTAGGAAATTGGATTTTTCCAACATATTTACAAAATTGTATTAAATGTGTAGAAATGTTACAAATAAAGTAGTTGCTTGCCACTCATAGTTTTACCCAATTACCTAAGTTTGAATTGAAAACATTCGAAGTTGATATTTTTTTTTTTTTTACAAAAGGTCAGTTTTTCACTCTTCACATTTGAGGAATCTAACATGACACATTTTAAGATCTATTCAAGTACTTTAAAATGAGGCTAAAACCATTTTTATTGTTAGTAGTTTCTGAGTTACACAAATTTCAAAACCAGGGTTAAACCGAAAAGGTAAAATTTTCATAACTTTGTGAACTCGTATTTCGGAAACCAAAGGTCATACAGCACTCAAATTTTGGAAATCTTACCCAGTATGATTACATCAAAATACACCAATATTCAAGGGGGTGAGAGTTTGAGTGTGGGGGATTTGAGATGGTATGAGTTGCAGGGCAGGCGGCGCATATATATATATAGCAGCAGCAGCATAGCAGCATATAAGGTTGGTAGCAGTATATATATATATATATATATATATATAAGATATAGTAGTATATATATATATATATAGTATATATATATATATGAGATGTACTGAAATTTCAGATTTATTTCTGATTCAGCTCTGACCAAAATTTTGTCAAAATTCCTGCGGAAGCAGAATTTATTTCCTTCTTGTAATACATCTTAAAATGTACAGTAAATACACAATTATTTCTTTTAACTCTATCATACAAATATTAATTATTTTCTTTAATAAATATTTTCTATCACCACTATAATCCTCGATCCTTTGTACTTTCAATTAGTTAAAACATGAAAATACTAAACAAATGCTGTAGTATAATATCCAATAAGGTCAACGTTGTATTTTTTTATTTACTTTTTATGATTCACTCGCCTCAAAATCAGGTCCCATTGAAATAAATATAAAACAACAAAAAATACAAAGTGATAATATTAACTAGTGTCTGTAGCAACATTCAAATAATTTATATGCATATCAAATTTATTTTAAAGTTTTGAGTGAAGTATTAGCTATCAGTATTAAGGTAAAACCAATCCGAACAAAAATACCTAGTTGCAGCATGAATCAAAATGCTTTCTGTCATTGTTCGTGAACTAACTCCTGTGGTAGAGTTGATATGAAGATTTGTCCTCTAAGAAATCTTTTCAGTAGGAATCCTTTCCATTCGATTCTAGTCTCATCTCATAATTTTACCACAAAACTATAAATCAATATCAATGTGCTTGATTAGATAAGGCATCCTAACTAGTATTCAAATTAATGGTCTTCATGATTATTATGTTTATCTGTATTGTAAGCAATATTAGTTTATATATACTTCGTAACATAGATTTATTGACTTCTTTCAAAATTTAAAATTGCTACCGATCCCAACACAAGTCTTTTTTGTTTAATAGACTTGAACCAATTATTTGTCATAATTAAAATCCTGTTTGATTTACTGATAATTAAAAAATGTAATATAATTTTTATTATGAAATAAGTTTGCCACTTATCATTCAACCAAGAAGTTCATCCAAGCTTAGGTTGAACTTTAATGCAACCTTCAAGATTCCCGCCCAAAGTATCCAATTAAGTATCTATAAAGCAAACTAGAATCCCCTGCTCTTTATTCCCTCATTGAGTTATTTATATATTAGGAAAAGAAGGGCGCGCCAATGAACACAAATACCTTGAGGGTGTAATTATTTCTTACCATCTCCTGGCGATGACATTTATAACAATGAAGCACTACATGTCTTTTGTTACTAAGCTGAATGCCATATTTTAGTTTAAACTTTTCCACTTTACGTTTGTGATACTCTGTGCATCATCCTAACATGAGATAAAATACTTAACCCTTTCTCTTGGAAATAAAATAAATAGTAATAGCTAGCTCACTTTCATCAACACGATCAGTTAATATATTCCAAATTCTAAAAGATATTCCTCACAAGACCTACCTGTCTTAAGATAATTAAATTTATCCTATTAGCTACCAGGAAAGGTCTTATCACACACACACACACACACACACACACACACACACATACTGTGAGTGGATCAGCTATATCATCCTCTGGCCAATAAACGTTCATTCTCCTCTAGTTCTTCTCTAAGATTGTGTTTTGGTGTTAACGGTTTCCAATGCTAAATTCTCGAGATTTACTCCCTCAGGTATGGTTTTCATCCTATATGACTAGCATTTTCTTCCAAATGGCCTCTTAAATTTTTTTTTCCAGAGTTCTCTAAAAGATTGTTTCTCAATGAATTAGTTTCACATGCTGTTCTTAAAGCAGGGGAGGGAGAAATTCCAGTTTCAGCCAGAATTTTTTCTTTACTCCGATTAATTCTGGTCACCTCTTTTATATATATATATATATCCGTATATATATAATCTATATATATATATATAATATATATATATATATAATATATATAATATATATAATATGATATATATATATATTGTATATATAATACTATATATATATATATATATATATATATATATATATAGCATCATTAATAGTTTATTATTATTATTATTATTAATTATTATTATTATTATTATATATTATTATTTGTGTAATTAGTAATTTTTTCCATTGCAGAACGAAGCCACGAGCGAAAATAATACAAATGAAGACTGAGTCTGATATGGCAACCTGTTTGATGATAAGGTGAACAGGAGATCCATACTGGTCCTAAGGATTGCCTCAAATTCATAACGAAAAGACTAAATAATGATAACTCCATATGAGTTTGCACTACAAACTGTTACAGTATGTTTTATATACTAAATATTTATATATATAGTATGTATCTATAATATATATATCTATATTATAATATATATATATATATAATATATTATAATATATATACTATATATATATATATATATATATATATAATAGTATATATACGTATATATATATATTATATTAAAGATATATATCAGATAGATGAAAAGGAGACAACACCAAGGAGAGTGGTCCATCTATATTAAGAACGTTTTTCGCCGCTTTAACTAAGCGGCATCATCAGCTATAAGTAAATAATTATAAGTTATAAAAGATAATAAAATATATTGTCTTAATACTATAAAATATATAAAATAAATTGAAAAGTAAAATTTACAAAATTATACAAAAATTACAAAGAATTACAAAAATTACAAAAAATTAAATATATTAGTGTAACTGAGTTTTAACTAACTTACTCTGGATGAATCTCATTAGAATGATAAACAAGATTTAAATCCGAGCACTATTTTTATACCTAAATCATACATAAATTGGTTGGTTGTTTAGGGACTTACTAACTTAAAAATCAGTATTTATAACAAGTATAATAAAATGAAAATTATAAAAGACATATAATGAAAATTATTACAATTAAAATAAATTAAGTTTGATTGAAGATAAATCAGAGTTGAGTTCAGGCTCCAATTCATGAATATAGGAGGCTCTAACCAAGATTTTTCCTGTACGCTGAAGTATCAGTAACCCCGGAGGCAAAGAATCGAAGCCTACGTTTGTAGTGATGGGATGATCTTTTTTCGTGGCTATGGCTACGTATGGATGAAAATTTCAGGTGAGGATAGAGGAAGATTGGTACGGAAAGAAACACCCTTGTGTTTGACAATCCTGATGCAAAGTTGTAGGAATCTTCAGGTAAATTTTCTGTTTAGGGACATCAATGCTTTCTTAAATTCGAGAAATTGTTTCTCCAACTCGCTGGCCTTCATAATGTTCATGGCATGGATTGGACTGGAGATGTCAGGTATGTTCTCAAAAAATTCTTCTACTCGTTTTGCTCAAAGTTTATTTTCTCCCTTGTTTTAGCCACAGGGTCCTAACGAAGATGTCGGAATTCCAACTGTTTGAGGGTGCCCTCCAGTAGTAAAATTTGGGAATCTGTTTAGGGAACATTAAATGCAAAATTGGGGAGTAGGCTGGGTCGAAATGATTCTGCAAGGAAGTTAAATATGATTTTATCAACAAAGTATGTGATATGCTAGTAAGACATTCATATTTGCCATCCTCCTATCACATCTTAGTTGAATGAAAAGAAATCCAGGAGGAACATACCTTAAAGGCCCGGTTTATTCTGCCTGTAAAGCCGGAACAATTTAAACTTATCTGGAAGAAGCTGAAGAAGTGAAGTGCCTATATTGGTGTGGAGATCGGCTTGCGGTAAATCTGTGTTGAAAAAGAACCATTAGTGCGAGAGACGCCTTTAACAATCAAGAAAAAACGGAAGGAATCTTATCATTATGATATGAAAATCGGAAAACTCTGCAATGCTAAACATAATATTTATTAGAAAAATTTAAAAATAAGGTCGGTTCATGTTCTTTGTTAGAAAAAATAAGGAAGCAGTCTTCCACATATTTTTTGTTAGAGAAGGGGTTTGGAGGGGGGGGGGGGGGGGGCATTTTTCGAGCCAATACTGTTCATGATAACAGAGGAAGGCGTTGGCGAAGGAGGGACCCAGAGGTGAAACTCATAGCCACATTATTGCATACCATCAATCTGTTGGATAAAGGATGTTATTAAACAGAAAAATAGAAATCTGAGGTTGGCTAAAATGATAAATTTTGGTAAATTGTCTCGGAGGGTGAGGTGAGTATCTTTAAGACGTCCACTTTACAAAGACAAACTATTAAACTGAAAAGGCTGGGCCTTATTAGTAACCTGAACATTAATCGCAGTTCCGTAATTACCAACTTCAGTTCCAGAGCCCTGACCATGGCTGAAACTAGAATCCTCTCTTTAGGACTAGATTTCCACCTTCCTTTTTAAGCTTGACTTTTTTCCAATGCTTCCTTAAATTCGAGAAATTGTTTCTCCAACTCGCTGGCCTTCATGGTGTTCATGGCATGGATTTGGACTGGAGAATGTCAAGGTATGTTCTCAAAAAAACTCTTCTGAGTTGTTTACTCAAAAGAAAAATTTTCTCCCTGTTTTTTTAGCTTTAAGGATCTAAATATTCTGAGAGACTTAGGAGAGACTTAAGAAAGGACAAATCCATCATCATATGTCGCCCCGACAAGGGAAAAGGGGTAGTGCTTCTTAATAAAGTATCCTATCTTCATAAAATGAACAACATTTTGAACGATATCTCAAAATTTAAACTGCTTACAGGTTTTATTTTTAAACATATACTTTGAGTAGAGGATAAGATCAATAACTTTGTCAGGTCCCTAAAATCTGTCAACTCTAACTTTGACTCACTTCACGTATCTGGTAGCCAGCCACAGGCTTACTGTATGGGCTTCCCAAAACTCACAAACCTGACGTCCCCCTCCGTCCTATCCTCTCAGCTCTTAACACCCCACCTACAGTCTTTCGAAATTTCTTGTGCATTGATTGACCCCCAATTACCCACAACCACACAACCTTTCATAGTTCTTTTGAATTCGTGGATTATATTTCATCTTTTTCACTCCCTCAATCCTTTATGGTGAGTTTTCATATTCAGTCCCTTTTTACTAACGTTCCTGTTGCCGAAACCCGTGAAATCATTTCAAATACTTTATTTTCTAACCAAGAATTTATAGGAGGTCTCAATAAGAGACAATTTACCAAATTTATCAATTTAGCCACCTCAGATTTTATTTTTCTTTAATAACATCCTTTATCAACAGATTGATGGTGTGGCTTTGGGTTCACCTCTGGGTCCCTCCTTCGCCAACGCCTTCCTCTGCTATCATGAACAGTCTTGGCTCGAAAAATGCCCCCCGCCTTCAAACCCATTGTCTACAAAAGATATGTGGATGACTGCTTCCTAATTTTTTCTAACAAAGAACATGCCGACTTATTTTTAAATTTTCTTAATAAGCAAAAAAATATCAAATTTTCCATGGAATGTGAAGTGGATGGATTCCTTCCGTTTCTTGATGTTGGTGTCTCTTGCACTAATGGTTCTTTTTCCACACAGATTTACCGCAAGCCAACCTCCACCCAATTAGGCAATCACTTCTTCAGCTTCCTGATGCAAAGTTGTAGGCCTGTTTGACCTACATAGCGGGCAGAATAAACCGGGCCTTTAAGGTATGTTCCTCCTGGATTTCTTTTCATTCAGAACTACAATATTTAAGGAGCTTCGCTAATTTTAATCTCTTTCCTTCTACCTTGTTGATAAAATCATATTTAACTTTCCTTGAGAATCATTTTAGACCACCTACTCCCATTTTGATGTCCCTAAACAGAAAAATTTACCTGAGATCCTTACACACAGGTCGATTCACCGACACCCTTAATAAAAACCCTCAGACCTATATTAACGAGACAGTTCCCATTTGCCACCTATTATTTTTATTCCTACTAAATAATTTCAATTAGTAATTTCAGGTCCAAAGATTTAATCCCTAAAGAGCTGCACTCCCTCGATAGTCTACTTGTATAAGTGTGGCTGGCTGTAATGCCCGCTTGTAGGTCAAACAGGCCTAACAACTTTGCTGGATTGCCAAAACAAGGGTTTTCTTTCCGCGTACAATCTTCTCTATCCTCACCTGAATTTTCCATCCATAACGTAGCCATAACCACGAAAAAGATCATCCCATCACTACCAACGACTTCTCGATTCTTGCTCCGTTACTGATACTCGCGACAGGAAAATCTTGGTAGAGCCTCTACATTCATGAAATGGAACCCTGAACTGAACTCTGATTTATCTTCAATCAAACTTAATTTTATTTTAATGTAATAATTTCTCCTTTTAAATGTCTTTTATAGTTTTCATTTTATTATACTGTAATAAATACTGAATTTTTTAAGTTTAGTAAAGTCCAAACAACCAACCAATTTAAATGATGATTTAGGTATAAATAGTGCTCGATTTAATCTTGTTTATTCATTCTAATGGTTCATCCAGTATGTAAGGGTTTAGTAAAACGAGGTTAATTCTCTTGTAATTTTTTGTAATTTTTTGTAATTCTTTGTAATTTTTGTATTTTGTTTTTTCCTTGTAATTTTCTTTTATTTTATATATTTATATAATCGTAAATAAATTAAATACTATTTTATAATTTATTATTTAACTATAGCTGATGATGCGCTTAGTTAAAGCGCGAAACGTTCTTAATTATAACGATGGCACTCTCCCTTGGTGTTTATCTTCCTTTTCAATCTTTAAATTGGGTTCCTAGGAAACAATCAATCGCAGATATATAGTATATATATATATTATATATAATATATATATATATATATATATATATCTATATAATAATACCACATACAGTGGGACAATAGAAGTGTCAAGGTTATCGGTATCAGCTTGTTAGCTTGGGTAGTGTTGTTTCGTTTACCTGATAGAGTAGTGAAGGATGTAGAGATAACTGAAAACGATAGTATGCTGGTCAATAGGAAGAAGCTTAGTCGTGACGCGCGGCATAGGTCGGCGTTACATTGAAGAGAATTAGTATAAGTATATATATACTTTATATATATATATATATATATATATATATCATCCTTCTCTCCCCAAGACTGGGGGTAAAGTGCGTGACATGCACTGGAAACAGAAAAGTAGTAGAAGAATGACACAAGTTGAAAAGAAAGCCCAGCCTTACTGCCCCTTTATACCTTTTTAAGAACTTGTTGCAGTCAGAAAATCCACCATAGAACTTCATGAGACCGCAACAGACAATCCCTATGGTATCTCGTCAATGTGGGGTTCATCCCTTGGCCCAGGTGGGCCACAACTATACCCCCTCACAAAACCCCACCATTCACTCCTATTATGCACCTTTCTTCTCGCCTCTGCCAAACTCACATATCTCTTCCAGGATTTCCTTTACTGAATCAATCCAGTTTTTCTTCAGTCTCCCTGCTGGTCAATTCCCAGCGCACTTACCACTATACATTCGCTTAACAAACCGACTATCATCCATCCTTTCCACATGACCAAACTATCTCAACCTACTTTCATATATTCTCTCATTTACCCCTTTCTTCAAACCACAGAACTCTCTAATACATTCATTCCTCATTTTATCAATTCTTCTCACACCTAACACGGCCCCAAGATTGTCCATCTGAACACATTGTACTTTAGATTTATACCTCTTATTCCAGACCATAGTCGCACTACTTACTATACATTAACACACAACAACATACCCTCATGGAAGACCCTAGCGCACTCAAGACTTTGTCCCTTTACATCCACCAACGATTTAATTACACCAGCCACCTTCCTGCCATTTACAACTTTCCTACTGCATTCTGCATCATCCATTCCCTTTTTGTCCAACATATCTCCTAAGTATTTAAATTCAGACACTTGTTCCAGCTGCTCACCCTCTAACATAACTTCACATTGAGGACTGTTCTCACTCCCAACCATAACCTTACTATTATCTACGTTTACTTTCAAACCTCTCCCTTTACACACCTTGCCAAATCTCTCTACCAGTCCTCTCAACTCTCTTCAGATTTGCCATACAAAATCAAATCATCCACATATAATAGGTAGGGCACCCTCCACTCTCTTCCATTCTCCATCATTCTAACGCTATCCCCTGCCACCCCACCTCTTAATTCTTTCATAACCCCATCCATATACAAATTGAGTAACCAAGGAGACATAGCATATCCCTGCCTCACTTCGCTATTAATATTAAACCAATCACTTTCGACTCCATTTATTCTTACAGACGCTTCACTATTTGTAATTCTGTAACTGTTTTGATTTTCATTCAGTTACTAGAACTAAACTTTGCCATAGGAGCTTTCGCTATTAATCCTATCAATACGCGACCTGGTTTTGCAAACCATAAAACCTATTGCAATGTACTTATCTTTCTCTTCATTTTCTCTTCTCATTTTATTTCAATGTAAAATTTAATCCACACATCCTCTACCACTTCTAAATGTACCTTGTTCTTCACCAATCAGTCCTTCAGTCATTCGATGTACTCTTTCGACACTAAAAACCATCATTTATCTTTCCCACAGCACCCAATAAACTAATTCCCCATAGTGTTCCTACAGTTCCCTTATCCCCTTACATTATATAGTAGGAAGGGTCTATTATAACTGTTCTCCAATCCTCAAGACTATTCCCTATCATATACTCACTTATATATATAGTATATATATTATATAGTATATATTATATATATATATATATATATATATATATAATATATAATTATTTAGAATATTATATGATATATATTATATATATATATATATATTTAATTTATTTAAATTTAAGTATATCTATATATAATATATATATATATATATATATAGTATATTAATATATATACTATACTATAATATATATATATTATATAATAATAGATATATATATTATATATAATATATATATATATATTAAAGTATATATATATATATGAGATAATTAGTTACTCCATGCTGTATTAACAATTGGTGGAATGAAGGTTTCATCTTGAAGTTGCTGGAAGAGAATTCGATACAAGAGTCTTTGAAACTAATCACAAGCTCAAAAACCACCACAAAAGGTAAAAACAAAAGGGAAAAGCTTTTCATTATATTTTTAATCATAGTACTTTATTTTTTTCTAATATTTTACTATTTTCTCTATTATTATATGTACATTATTTCTTTAACTTACTTGTTTTCTAAGTCTTTTCTTTTCTTTTTTCTTCATAATTATTATTATTTAATCTTATGTTACTGGGTTCAGAGATGGCTTTTTATTTCTTCCATTTGATTCTTTTGAAATAGCTGGAAAATAAATATGTAGAAAATCCCATAGGTCCTGAAATTCTCTGAAAAAGAAACAATTCTACTTCTGAAAAAGAAAATGAGTGGCTCTTTCCAACAGAAGGACTTCATTGGTGGGCGTTGCATCCCAATTACTTTTTTTTTTCCTCTTGGAAGTTTAAAGTTTTTTGTGGTTGGGGGGGGGGGGGAAATTCCTATCCACTACTCGAAAGGAGTTTTTCAAATCCACGAAAGTATTTTTTGTCCCGCCTCATTTCGATAATATTTTTTTTTCCCGCTCATTTCGAGCAATATCAGGAGAGAGAAATTCCGCAAATGATTGGGGAGAGAAGCTCGTACATCTCATATAATGTTCGTTGGAATTTTATTTTATTTTGGGTTTCAGGCATCGGGTAGATTTGGTTAGCCCTTGTTTTGATCTATTATTGGACGAAAAAAAAGGGAAGAAAGAAAAAATCTTTGGAAGTGGACCATAAGCTTAATTTTAAACAACTTTTTAATTTATTCTTTCAATGTTCCAAAACCTATTAATTTCTGCAGTATAGTAAACTACACATTACGTTCTTCTCTAACCATCATTACTTATATTATAGAAATAATGAACATGATATCGATAAGATTTAAATTATGCAAAAGGGAACAACTTACATGGTTCAAGAACACAATTTAATTGCTATGTTAAGAGTCTAAATGAAAGTTTGTTTACTTTTTGCCAAACTTATTTGTTGTCTTTTTAACTAAAACGGTGACATTTATTAGTAAATTTAGTTGTTTTTTTTAATTTGATTCCATTATCATAATTTTTAAGTCCAATTGGAGCATTCCTTTGGTAACTTATATTGGGTATTTCACTGTTACTGATCGCGTAATTATAAAGTTGATTGGTTTATGTTTACCGATAAATGGTACTATAAACGATATTAACTATGTTTTAATTTTTTAAATGGTTTACATGTAAATTTTGTTAAGTAAACTGGGGCTAGTGTTGGCGCTATGCACCGGAATTTGTGGTGAACCAGCGGCCGGCATCAAAAGGTCATTTTATCGCACCGCACTCCTGTTTCAATACGACCTCGACGGTACACTGGATTTGTTTCGGGCCCGCACGCGCACGCAACCCTGTGAGGTTACCAACCCCAACTTGGGCCTGAAAGAAAACTGGTTCCCTCCCCCCATCAGCCCTTTTCAGAAGAAATGAAGGTGCATTCCCTGTTGTACATCAGTATAAGGCATAACTTGATAGTTTAAGTAGCAAGTCGTTCTCCAACGGGGGGTCGCGACCCCACAAGGGGGCCGCGAGCGGAATACGGTGGGTTGCGGTGGGTCTCAAAAAATAAAATATTTATAATCAAATGTTACACAGATGTTATTTAAAAAAAGTTAATAGCTTAATAAAATAAAAATTATATACTTAATTCATCCAAAAAGCATCTTTTATTAAGGATTTATAATATAAATCAATATTATATATATATATATATATATATAATATATATATATATATGTATCATTATATATATATTATATATATATAGTATATATATATATATATATATATATATAGGGGTAATTATTTGGCTCGCGAAGGTTAAGCTAACTTTATGCGTTTTGGCTTTCGGGGGTCGCGAGACTTAAAAGGGAGTGAGAAACGCTTGGTTTAGTAACACTGTTAAATGTGCCATTTTTCCTTTAATAAATTAATAAATTTGTGAAAATTATTTATTATTAATTTTATTTATTTTTATTTTTCTATAGGTTTCACAGAGTTTGAGAGAAAATTTGAAAAAGTGGGTAGAAGAATTTAAAGGAGACCCCGAACTTAGCCTTATTTCCAGCCCGCTTTATAATAAATTATCAGAAAAGAAGGATTTGAGTGTGTGATACCTCACTCAGATTTCGGTATTTTATATATATATATATATATATTATATATATATATTAATAGTATATATTATATATATAATATATACTCACATACTATATATATCAAGTCACTCAATAATAATATATATTATATATAATATATATATATATCAGGGTTGGGTTCAAGTACGATTTGTACTTGTACTTAAGTACATTTTTTTTGAGTAACTTGGTACTTGTACTTGAGCAGTTTCTAAAACCACTGTCTTGTACTTGTTACTTGAGCCTTTTGTAACTTGGTACTTGTGCCTTGGTACTTGCAAGTACTTTTTGGCATTTTTAACTTGCCAATATTTTTTTATTTTCTTTTTATCATTTTCCCACCTTTGAATATTATTTTTATAAATGTATTCTAAGTATGTATTATATATATATATAATATAATATATAATATAAATATATATATATATATACTTGTATATATATATATATATATTATATAATATATATATATTATATATATATATATAATATATATATATATATATTCATCCATCTCATCATCATCATCTCATATCATCATCATCATCATCATTCATCATCATCACACCAACCACCTTTTTTCCCCCAAGACTGGGGGTAAAGGTTGCGTAACAATGTACCAGAAAAACAGAAAAAATAGTAGAAAAATATGACACAATTCGAAAAGAAACCCCAGCCTTACCTCCCTTTTATACTATTAGTGGGAACTCGCCCGCACAAAAAATCCACCCTAGAAGCTTCACGGGACCGCGACGGAAACCCTCATATGGCATTCTAGCCAATGTGGGCTCATCCCTTGGGCCCAGGTGGGCCACAACCATACACTCTCACAAAACCTCCCATTTACTCCTATTATGCACTTTTTTTCTCGCCCCGCCAAACTCACATTTCACTTCTCTCCACAGACATTCTTTTGAAGACTCGATCCACTTTTTCTTCGGTCCCTCCCAGCCAGTCGATTCCCACACACTCACCACTATAATCCGCTTAAAAACCAACCCGACTATCATGCCATTCCTTCCAAACGTGACCCTAACCATCTAAACCATACTTTCATTTATCCTTTTTTTCATACCATACAACTCTGTATTACGTTCATTCCTCATTTTATCATTCTTCTCAACACCTAACACGGCCCCTAAGATTGTCCATCTGAAACACATTGTGTACTTTAGTCTATACCTCTTAATTCAGACCATAGTCTCACTACTATACTTAACACAGGTAACAACTTACCTTCACGCAAGACACTAGCGCACTCAGACTTAGTCTCTTACATGCCACCAGGATTTTTAATTGCACCGCCTGCCTTCTGCATTCACCAACTTACTACTACACTCGGCATCATCCGTTCCCTTTTTCGTCCAAACATATATCTTAAAAATTATTTTTAATTAGACACTTGTTCCAGCTGCCACCATCTAGCATAACTTCACACCGGAAACTCCCCTCA
>JABUQX010035207.1:0-5000 GCA_015478945.1 Trachelipus rathkii
GTTTTATTTAATTAACTAGAATTAAGGAAGAACTGAAATTAAAAATCAATACGGCAGACTTCGAAATATTGTCTTTGAAATATCATAAAGATCGAATAAAAATTATTTTCAGATTGTATACCAAAGAATCGGTCAAAGAATCGGTACAATTTTGCCGATTCCGATTCCGATTCCTGAAAAACAGCCGATTCCTCCGATTCCGATTAATCGTCCCATCACTAATATATATATATATATATATATATATATATATATATATATATATATATATATATATATATATATATATATATATATATATATATATATATATATATATATATATATATATATATATATATATATATATATATATATATATATATCACTTAAATATATATATATATATATATATATATATATATATATATATATATATATATATATATATATATTATATATATATATATATATATATATATATATATATATATATATATATATATATATATATATATATATATATATATATATATATATATATATATATATATATATATATATATATATATATATATATATATATATATATATATATATATATATATATATATATATATATATATATATAGGGTCTTTCGTGTTTTCTGGACTGTTGAATTTTTCAATGAAAATTTGCACAGTTATAAAACATGACTCACTGAATCCAAAAATATAATTAGTTTTCTCGAGAAATTAGTAGAAGTACTAAAAAAATTAGGATAAAGTTATGAAAATAATGAACAAACTAGATACAATAAACAATGGACACACACACACACTTTAAATACAATAATATTTAATAAGAAAAAGAAAATAAAATATAATTCGTGAAGCTCAAACTTTCAAAACTAATGTTCTTTTTATATATATGAAAAATATTATTTTTTTAAAATATACAAAAAAATAAAAAAATTACAGGTTAAATTCATATATATATATATATATATATATATATATATATATATATATATATATATATATATATATATATATATATATATATATATATATATATATATATATATATAGAGAGAGAGAGAGAGAGAGAGAGAGAGGGAGAGAGAGAGAGAGGGATAGGTTTTGGTTTGGTTAGGTTAGGTTTTTTAGGAGCAGGGGACATAGTATATATATATATTATTTGTAAAGGTATTACACGGCAATGTAGGGGGCTCGAGCCGACGGGGAACACAGGGGGGACGTTTTCCATACCCGGAACCCCCGCGACACCCAAATACCAAAGAGCGGGGGTTCCGGAGACCCTCCCCGGAGGGGGGGAATTAGTCCTACCCCGTAGTTCCCCGGAAGGCCGAGAGACCCCGACTCCTGCCATCGGTGCGGTATACCCTTGGGGTATTCTTTAGTTAAAAAAAGCAAAATTTAATAGAAAGTCTATTTATTTTAACGAGTAACCAATAAAAGGTCTCTAAATAGGCTCTCTAATCATATTACTTTAATTATTAACAATAATTATTTTTTTTTTTTTTTTTATCTAAAATTTTACCAGGATTCCAAAAATGTATTCCTTTTCGCTGTAGCTATTGTAGTTTTTGAGATTTTATTTTATTTTTTTTTTATTTTTTTTTTTTTTTTATTTTTTTTTTTTTTTTTTTTTTTTTACATTTTCCGCACTAAAATGTTACCAGGATTCCAACAATGTATTCCTTTTCCCTGTAGCTATTGTAGTTTTTGAGATATGGATTGAAATAGTTGTGGTTTTAAACCAAATTTCACCGAGAAAACTAATATTTTCATCAAGCCGTTTTTATGTATACCAGATTATTTTATAATTCTTCGGTATTTCGTGAAGCTCATTTCTTATAATTTGTTGGTCTTTTTAATACAAATTATTTTTCTCTTTCCTTGTATGACATTGGGTAAAAATAATAACGTCCAGGAAGCAGCTTTTATTATGCAATTTTCATAACTTTATCCTAATTTTTTTAGTACTTCTACTAATTTCTCGAGAAAAAGAATTACATTTTTGGATTCAGTGGAAAAAGTTTTATAATTCTGCAAATTTTCATTGAAAAATTCAACAGTCCAGAAAACACGAAAGATCCTATATATATATATATATATATATATATATATATATATATATATATATATATATATATATATATATATATATATATATATATAAATATATATATATATATATATATATATATATATATATATATATATATATATATATATATATATATTTTAACCGAGGTTTTTAACCGTGATCTAAATAATGTAGTAAATAGCAAATATTGACCAGTAATAACAAACAGTAACCTTTCTTATTGTGTGCTGTCTACGCGGAGGTATAAAATAAATAATAGTTTTCGTTATTTATTTCCATTCATGACAATTCAGCTTTCTAGATTGTAAATATCATTAGTACAGGACTTTATATTATAATTTGAACACATATCGTAACAATCTTTATATCAGTAGTTAAAATTCCATAATGCAAGATCACACGTGAACCGGGACAAAAATACACATTTTAAATCTTGAAAATAAATAAACCTGGTCATCATTAACTCACGGTCAATGAGTATGATAATGTTCTCCAACTTGAATCTTGAGAATATAAATAATACATAAACTTTGAAATAAACCTTGCAAGTATACATCTTGCAAATATAAACCCTGACAATATGCATCCTGCACAAATAAGCCTGGAAAATATGCATCTCGCAAATATAAACCTTGAAAATGCATCTTGCAAATATAAACCCTTACAATATGCATCTGGCAACAATAAACCTGGAAAATATGAATCTCGCAAATAAAAACCCTGAAAATGCATCCTGCAAACATAAACCCTGACAAGATGCATCTGGCAAAAATAAACCTGGAAAATATGCATCTCGCAAATGTAAACTATGAAAATGCATCACCATGAAATATCCCAACTCATCCCACGTAACTAACCTGACTAACCTGCCGTAATAATAGTACCAAATAGGCTAACTCACACCTCTACGAGTTACAATAATTTTAAAACCAGGAAGAGCTTTTCTTTAGCTAAGTTTATCATATCAGCCAGTTTACACTTTAAACCGGGTTGTGCAGCATCAATATTGCTCCCTTATTATTTCTGTCACGTCCATAATTCAAAACATCTAGCAGTTATCAAACTCGGCTGACTGACAGTGTAACTCAAAACACAGTTTCGACTGCACTCATGCTCAACTTACTGCCCCCACATCAGTCCCCAATTCTGGGACTTTTTCCTTCCTTCTTACACCTTGGCAATCGGGTCAATTTACTACTCTCTCTGCTCTCTCTCTCTCTCTCTTCTCTCTCTCCTCTCTTCTCTCTTCTTCTTCTCTCTCTTCTCTCTAATAGTATATATAATATATATATACTATATATATATATATATATATATATATATATTATATGATATATATTATATATATTATATATATATATATATTATATAGTATATTATATTATAGTAGAATATATATATATTATATAAGTTTTTTTTTATTTAATTTTTAAAAAAAAAGAAAATTTTTCTTTTATTTTCTTTCAACATATTTATTTGCAAAGGGGTTGCAAATTGGAGAGTTACTTTTTCTGTGACGTCTCGAGAGGGAGGCTTTTGGATGGAAAAATCCTCAAAAATAGACAAATAAGAATAAGGTTTCTTTCTGCCTTGACAACCAGTGTTTTTGAAGCATTATAATTATGCTTTCTTTGAGGCACAAATCGAAATATTTGCTAATATCGGATCCTTAGAAAATAATGTTTCTACCTCTCATCCTGGTATTTAACTTTTTCCGAAGACTAGATATACAGGAATTCGTTCTCCTGCAATCTTGATTTTTATTAGTATAAATAGTAATTGAATTTTATTTTATACATTTAGTTGCTTTTATTTTTTTTAGAGGAGGCCCGGCCTTCTGTGCTTCCCCCGTAAACTCGCCCGCCTGATGTATATATATAGTATAGTATATATATATATATATGTTATATATATAATATATATATATTATATATTATATATTATATATTATATTATATTATATAGTATATATCTATTCTCAATGAAGATTTTTTTAAATGAGTTGAAAACTTATCGAAATTGAACTTCACAAGAACAGTATACATAAAAAAGTGATAGGAGAATAAATAAAAAAATTATCGTTTATTTATCAAAACTTTGAGTAATACAGGGCCTGCAACGAAGTTTTCCCTATTTAATTTAATGTTAAATATTAAAATATTTTCAAATATTTTTGTTCTCTTCAGTATCCGATTGAGATACGTTTAAGGAAAGTTTGCATTTATAATTGCAACGCGAGGAAAATCGAAGCCATAAATCTCTCTCTCGAAGCCTGTATTATTATATTATATATATATATATATATTAATATTTACTTTTTTTTATTACTGAACTAGTTATATATATATTAACTATTAACTATAATATATATATATATAATATATATATAATATAGTATTAATATATATATATTATAGTTATATATTATTAATAGTATATTAATATATATATATAATATATTATATATATATATATATATATATTATATATAATTGATACCTTTATTTGAAAAAATCAGCGTGATATCATGTTAATAACATTAATTCTATAATACCTTGATATATTATCATGCATATACCATTATCATTTCAGATATTTAATCAAACTATAAGAGAAGAACATATATGCGTATATAAAACTGTATATAATATATAGGATTAAGTTATTATTATTATGTGAAGAAGCATACTTAATAAAGTTATTCAAAGAGAAGTTCAATTTCCAGAAATTACAGTTCTTTTTCTCTTTGAATTTGGTATTATTTTATAGCGAGATGCTTAAACGAACGGACCAATCACTATGAAGATATTTTTCTAACTTACGTTTTGATTGGTTGATACATTAAATGAATTTTTTATTGGTTTAATAACTCTAATTTCTAAAATATATATTTTTTATATGTTTTGTA
>JABUQX010035207.1:10000-21314 GCA_015478945.1 Trachelipus rathkii
TCGAAGATAGAACTGAACCTTGAGGGACAGCATTATTAATTTTATTAAAGGATAAAAAATGACCTTCCACATTAACAGATATAGAGCGGTAGGAATGAAAATCAGAGAATAATAGGTACAGGAAATATCTCGGACCACAATAATTACCTCCTATAGTATATATATATATTATAATATATATATATATATATATATAATATATATATATATTTATATATATATATATATATATATATATATATTATATATATATATTATTACCTGTGTTAATGATGCTTTTCGATGCATTAAGTATATAATTTTTATTTTATTAAGTATTAACTTTTTTTAAATAACATCTGTGTAACATTTGATTATAAATATTTTATTTTTTGAGACCCACCGCAACCCACCGTATATCCGCTCGCGGCCCCCTTGGGGGTCGCGACCCCCCGGTTGAGAAACGCTGTACTAAACTATCAAGTATGTATACTGATGTACAACAGGAACTGCTCATTTCTCTGAAAAGGGGCTGATGGGGGGAGGGAACAGTTTTCTTTCAGCCCCAGTTGGGGTTGGCTAACTCACCAGGTGCGGTGCGGTGCGGGGCGAAACAAATCCAGTGTACCGGTGAGGTGCGTATTGAAACAGAGGTGCGGTGCGATAAAAATGACCTTTGATGCGGCGCGGTTCACAAAATTCCGGTGCTAGGCCAACACTAGCCCCAGTACTTAAAAAATTTACATTGTAACCATTTAAAAATTTAACATAGTTAATACTCGTTTAGTACCATTTTATGGTAAATCTATAATACCAATCAACTATAATTACGGATAGTAACAGTGAATACCAATATAAGTTACAAAGGGAATGCTCCAATTGGACTTAAATTATGCATAATGGAATCAATAAAAAAACAACTAATTTACTAATAATGTCACCCGTGTAGTAAAAAGACAAAAATAAGTTTGGCAAAAGTAGAACCAACTTTCATTTAACTTAACATAGCAATAAAATTGTTTGAACCATGTAAGTTGGTTCCCTTTTGCATAATTAAATCTTATCGATAATCATGTTCATTATTTTATAATATAAGTAATGATGTTATAAATAAAAGTAATTATGTATACTATAATCCACAAATTTAATAGGTTTTGAAACATTGAAAAAATAAAATAAAAATTGTTTAAAATTAAGCTTATGTCACTTCAAAGATTTTTTCTTTCTTCCCTTTTTTTTCTCCAATAATAGATCAAAAATAAACTACAAAATCTTTCGGATTCTTGAAATTCTCAAATAAAATAAAATTCCACAACATATATGAGATGTACGAGCTTCTCTCCTCCAATCATTGCGGATTTCTCTCTCCTTGATATTGCTCGAAATGAGGGGAAAAAATATTTCGAAATGAGGGGACAAAATATTTCGTTGGATTTGAAACTCCTTCGAGAGTGGATAGACCTTTAACATTCCAAGAGGAAAAAATAAAGTAATTGAAGGATGCAACGCCCACCAATGTGAAGATCCATTAGAGCTTAAGAGCCACTCATTTTCTTTTTCAGAAGTAGAATTGTTTCTTTTTCAGAGAATTTCAGGACCTATGGGATTTTCTACATTTTATTTTCCAGCTATTTCAAAAGAATCAAATGGAAGAAATAAAAAGCCATCTCTGAAGTAACATAAGATTAAATAATAATAATTATGAAGAAAAAAAGAAAAGAAAAGAACTTAAAAAAAAAAGAAGGAATAATGAGAAAATAATAGTACTAATAATAGAGAAATATAGTAAAATATAGAAAAAATAACAATACCTATGATTAAATATAATAATATTTTTTCCCCTTTGTTTTTACCTTGTGGTGAGTTTTTGAGCTTGTGATTAGTTTCAAAAGATCTTGTTCGAATTCTCTTCCAGCAACTTCAAGATGAAACCTTCTTCCACAATTGTTAATACAAGCATGGAGTAGACACTGAGTAATATAGTATATCATATATATAATATGTATATTATATATATATATATATATATATATATAATTATATTATATATATATATTATATATATATATATATATATATATATATTATAATATATATATATATAAAATATATATATATATAAATAAATAAAATTATGATGAGATAATATATATATATGTTATATATATATATATATTATATTTAAGTATAAGTATATAAGTATATAGTGAATACTATATATATATACGAGTATACTATATATATATATATAATTATATATATATATATATATATATATATATAATAGGGAATAGTTCTGAGGGATTGGAGACAGTAATAGTACCCCTTCTTATATAATGGGTAAGAATAAGTGGATACTGTAAGGAAACTATGGGGGAATTAGTTTATTGGAGTGCTGTGGGAAGATAAATGATGGTATTTTAGTCGAAAGAGTACATCGACATGACTGAAGGACTGATTGTGAAGAACAAGGTACATTTAGAAATGGTACGTGTGATGGATTAAATTTACATTGAAATAAAATGAAATGAGAAAATAGAGAGAAGAATAATAAATTGCATTTAGATTTTTGATTTTTGCAACAGGCGTATGAATAGGATTAATAGGAAAGCTCTATGGCAGGTGTTAGTGGTAGGCTTCTGAATGAAATCAACAGTATGTTTGACGATAGTGAAGCGTGTGTAAGAATAAATGGAGTCGAAGTGATTGGTTTAATATTTAATTGCGGAGTGAGGCAAGTGATATGCCTCCTTGGTTACTCAATTTGTATATGGATGGGGTATGAAAGAATTAAAGGTGGTGGCGAGGATGCGCTTAGACATGATGGAGTAATGTTATGATAAGAGGGAGGGTGCCTTACTTCTATTAGTATGGTGTGATGTTGATTTGATTTTTGTATTGCGCAAATCTGAAGAGAGTTGAGAGGAATGGTAGAGAAGAATTATGGCAAGGTGTGTAAAGGGAGAAGGTTTGAAAGTAAACGTAGATAATAGTAGGTTATGGTTGGAGTGAGAACAACGTCCGTCAAAATGTGAAAGTTATGTTAGAGGGTGAGCAGGTCAAGCTGCTCTGAATTTAAATACTTAGGAGATATGTTGGCCAAAAGGGAATGGATGATGCAGAATGCAGTAGAAAAGTTGAATGGGCAGGAAGGTGGCTGGTGTTATTAATATCGTTGGTGGATGTAAAGGGACAAAGTCCGGTTGAGTGCGCTAGGTCTTCCATGAGGTATGTTTTGTGTGTTGCAATGTTAAGTAAGTAAGTGCGACTATGGTCTGGAATAGAGATATTATAAATCTAAAAGTACAATGTGTTCAGATGGACAATCCTTGGGGCCGTGGTTAAGTGGAGAAGATTGGAAAAATGAGAAAGATGTATTAGAGAGTTCTGTGGTTTGAAGAAATAATGAGAGAATATATGAAAGTACGTTGAGATAGTTGGTCATGTGGAAAGGAATGGATGATATCGGTTTGTTAAGCGAATGTATATCGTGTAAGTGCGCTGGGATCGACCGGCTGGCAGACTGAAGAAAAACTGGATTGAATTCAGTAAAGGAAGCTTGGAAGAGATAATGTGAGTTTGGCAGAGGCGAGAAGAAAGGTGCATAGATAGGAGTGAATTGGTTGGGGTTTGTGAGGGAAGCGGGACCCTATCACGCACGGGAATGAAACGCATCCACATTGGAACGAGTAAACCATAGGATATGGTTCTGTTTTTGGCGGGTCTCATGAAGTTCTAATGGTGGAATTTTCTGACTGCAACAAGTTCTTAAAAAGGTATAAAGGGCAGTAAGGCTGCTTTCTTTCAACTTGATGTCATTCTCTACTACTTTTCGTGTTTCCCAGTGCGCATGTCCACGCAACTTTACCCCAGATGGGGAGAGAAAGGATGACTAGTATATATTATAATTACTACTAATATATAATAATATATATTATATATATTATTATATATATCTAGTTAATATTATATATATAGCTACTATATATATATATTATATATATAATATAGTGATAGTAATATATATATATATATATCTATCCTTGCGGATTGTGATGTTGTTCTAGGGAAACCTCAATTTAAAGATTGAAGAAGGAAGACAAACAACCAAAGGAGAAGTGCCATCGTATATTAAGAACGTTTCGCGCTTTAACTAAAGCGCATACATCAGCTATAAGTAAATAATCAAATTTAAGAAGAATCAGTCCTATATTTACGAATTATATAAAATATATAAAATAAATAGAAAAGTAAAATTGATACAAAAATTACAAAAAAAATTAAAAAGAATCTACAAAAATTACAAAAAATTAAATAATTTATTATTTAACCATCGTTTTAACTAACCTTACATACTGGATGAACCATTAGAATGAATAAACAAGATTAAATGCGAGCACTATTTATTCCAAAATCATACATAAATTGGTTGGTTTTGTTTGGGACTTACTAAACTTAAAAATCAGTATTTAAACATGTATAAATAAATGGAAAACTATAAAAAGACATTTATTAAGGAAAATTATTACAATTAAAATAAATTAAGTTTGATTTAAGTAAATCAGAGTTGAGATCAGGCTCCAATTCATGAATGGTGTAGAGGCTTCTCCAAGATTTTTCCTGTCGCCGAGTCATCAGTAACGGAGGCAGAGAATCGAGAAGTCGTTGTGGTAGTGATGGGATGTATCTATTTGTTCGTGGCTAAATGGCTACGTATGGATGAAAATTGCAGGTGAGGATAGAGGAAGATTTGGTTACGTGAAAGAAAAACCCTTTGTGTGTTGGCAATCCTGATGCCAAAAGTTGTAAGGCCTGTTTTGACTACATAGCGGGCATTGACAGCCAAGCACACTTATACAAGTAACTATCGAGGAGTCAGCTCTTTAGGAGTTAAATCTTTGGACCTGAAAAGTTACTAAACTAATTTTTGAAATTTATTAGTAGGAATAAAAATAAAGGTGGCAAATGGGAAGTGGTCTCGTTAAATATAGGTCTGAGGGGTCTAATAAGGGTGTCGGTGAATTGACCTGTGTAAGGAATCTTTAGGTAAATTTTCTGTTTAGGGACATCAAACGTGGGAGTAGGTGGTCTAAAATGATTCTCAAGGAAGTTAAATATGATTTTTTCAACAAGGTATGAAGGAAAGAGATTAAAAAATTAGCGAAGCTCCTTAAAAATTGTAGTTTTGAATGAAAAGAAATCCAGGAGGAACATACCTTAAAGGCCCGGTTTATCTGCCTGTAAAGCCGGACAATTTAAACTTATCTGGAAGAAAGCTGAGGAAGTGAGTACTTAATTGGTGGAGGTCGGCTTGCGGTAAATCTGTGTTGAAAAGAACCATTAGTGCGAGACACCAACATCAAGAAACGGAAGGAATCCATCCACTTCAGATTCCATGGAAAATGCAGATTATTTACCTCTTATTAGAAAATTTAAAAATTATTTTTGCGGCATGTTCTTTGTTAGAAAAAATTAGGAAAGTAGTCATCACATAGTCTTTTTGTAGACAATGTTATGGGTTGAAGGCGGGGGAGCATTTCCGAGCCAAGAACGTTCATGATAGCAGAGGAGGGAAAGGCGTTGGCGAAGAGAAGGGACCCAGAGGTGTGAACGCCATAGCCACAGCTATCAATGATTCTGGTGATAAACGATGTTATTTACAGAAAATAGAATCTGAGGTGGCTAATTGATAAAATTTGTAAATTGTCTCTTATTGAGACCTCCTATACATTCTTGGTTAGAAAACAAAGTATATTGGAAATGATTTCACGGGTTTCTGCAACAGGAACGTTAGTAAAAAGGGACTGAATATTAAAACTCACCATAAAGGCTTGAGGGAGTGAAAGAGATGAAATATAATCCACGAATATGAACTATGAAGGGTATGTTGGTTGTGGGTAATGGGGTCAATCATTGGCACAAGAAATTTCGAAAGACTGTAGGTGGGGGTGTTAAAAGCTGAGAGGATAGGACGGAGGGGGACGTCAATGGTTTGGTGAGTTTTGGGAAGCGTCCAACAGTATATATTGCGTGGCTGGGCTAACCAATACGTGAAGTGAGTCACACACTAAGTTGTACCAATTTTTAGGGACCTGACAAAGGTGAGTTGATACTTTAATCATCCTCTACTCTAAGTAGAGATGTTATATATATATAGCCAACTACTAGTACAGCAGATTATATATATATGGTCAAAACTGTTGTTTCATTTTTATGAAGAGTAGGGATGTCTTTAATTAGCAGAGGTTGCGACTGAGCAGTTTATTCCTTATGTCGGGTGCCCGAACGAGTGATGCTTGAATGGTTTGTCCTTTCGCTAAAGTCTCTCAGATATTTAGGATCCCTTAAAAAAGCTAAAAACAGGGGAGAAAATTTTTCTTTGAAGTTTAAATGATGTAGAAGACGTTTTTTGAGCACAGAACATACCTGACATCTCCAGTCCAATCCATGCCATGAACACTGTGAAGGCCAGCGAGTTGGAGAAACAATTTCTCGAATTTAAGGAAGCATTGGAAAAAAGTCAAGCTTAAAAAGGGGAAGATGGAAATCTAGTCCTAAGGAGAGGATTCTAGTTTCAGCCATGGTCAGGGCTCTGGAACTGAAGTTGGTAATTACGGAACTGCTATTAATGTTCAAGTTACTAATAAGGCCCCAGCCTTTCCTATAATAGTTTTGTGTCTTTTTGTAATAGTGTACTGTCTTAAAGATACTTTCCCCTCCGAGACATTTACAAAAATTTTATCAATTTAAGCCACGCTCAGATTCTATTTTTTCTGTTTAATGATACATCCTTTATCAACAGATTGATGGTGTGGCTATGGGTTCACCTCTGGGTCCCTCCTTCGCCAACGCCTTCCTCTGCTATCATGAACAGTCTTGGCTCGAAAAATGCCCCCCCGCCCTCAAACCCAATTGTCTACAAAAATATGTGGATGACTGCTTCTTAAATTTTTCTAACAAAGAACACAATGCCGATTAATTTTTAAATTTTCTTATAAGCAACATAAAAATATCAAATTTTCCATGGATATCTGAAGGGAGGATTCCTTAGTCCGTTCCTTGATATGTTGGCGTCCTTCTCAGCACTAATTGGTTCTTTTTAAACCATGATTTACCGCAAGCGCTGAGCCTCGGCATCCATATTAGGCACTCACTTCTTGCCAGCTATTCCTTCCAAGAGATAAGGGATGTTGTTTAGAAGTTGTCCGGCTTTACAGGCAGGAATAAACCGGGCTTTAAGGGTATGGTTCCTCCTAGGATTCTTATGGTCAGTATTCAGATAACTACATTAATATTTAAGTGAGCTTCGCCTAATTTTATAAAATCTCTTTCCTTCATGACCTTGTTGATAAATCATATTTAAAAATTCCTTGAAAGAATCATTGTTTAATTTTCTACTCCCAATTTTGATGTCCCTAAACAGAAAATTTACCTGGAAGATTCCTTACTTACAGGTCGGATTTCCAACCGACGACCAGATTATTAGAACCCTCCAGACCTATATATACCGAGACCCTTCCCATTTGGCCACCAGGCGTACTCTTCTTATTAACTCTCTCACTCACGTTCAATGAGTGAATCCAAAGTAATTATGCGAATGTTATCACGCGACGACCCTTAGCGCTCAAAACGCTATAACGGCGGATAGAAGATCAGGTCTCATTTTCAAGGTCCAAAGTATTAAATCCCTAAAGAGCTTGCACGTCACTCGATAGTCTACTTGTATATGTGTGCTGGCTGTAATGCCCAAGCCCGCTATGTAGGTCAGACAGGCCTACCAACTTTGCATCAGGATTGCAAAACACAAGGGTTTTTCTTCTTTCCGTACCAATTTTCCTCTATCCTCACCTGAATTTTCCTGAATCCCCATACGTAGCCATAGCCAACGAAAAAGATCAGTCCCATTCCTCTACTAACGTTCTTCGAGTTCTTTCCTCCTTCTCCGCGTTATCTGTGATTTGAGCTCATGCAAGAACAGAGAGAGAAACTCTCTCGGAGAGCCCACGTAGACAGTTATTTGAGAATTGGTACTTGGTTCTCTTAGACATTGGTGTGATCGTTAACCTGAAGGCACCGCTGGTTCCAGTAGCGGTGAATGCACTCACGAAGACACATATTTGCTACATGGTGGCGCGAAAGTATCGTAACCAACATGGGTTTACGGCGCAGAGCGCCGAGGACACGGATATTATCGCAGTGCACTGTGAAACCAGAGCTGTCATGGTATGTAGGCTGTTGTCGGTACGAAGAGACGTTCGATGCGGAGACCGTCTCAGCTGAGGTGTTAAGAATGATCATCTGTTGGCCGGTGACGGCGAATACTATGACATATACATACTCGGATGCGGTAACTTCACGCAGCCGTTGATAAGAGTGTGCTTACTTGAGGCAGGAGACATTTGAGATTGGACCCATTGATTCTCCGCGTAAGGCATGAGAGAGGTTGTTGAGGTGGAGATAGCAGAAGCGAGGAGGAAGGGTTGTGTGGGATGCAGGAGACGTCGAATAAGGTTCATAGACCTTAATTATTTTGATTATATTATGATGTAATCAAATTTTTCGAATTGATATAAATAGTCGTGTTTTATAGCGAACGTTTCTCAATCACAAATACCCGTTGTAAGAGTAACTGTTTAGTGAATAGCTGAATTTTTATAAGTTTAGTAAGTCCAAGTCCAACCAACCAATTTATGTAATGATTTAGGTATACAATAGTGCTCGGATTTAATCTTGTTTATTCATTCCTATATGGTTCATAACCGTAATATAAGGAATATTCATTTACCAATATAGTATTTAATTTTTTTTGTAATTTTTTGTATTTCTTTCTATTTTTTATTTTGTGAATTTTTCATGTAAGTAATTTGTTCTTTTCTAATTTTTATTTTAAGTATTATTTTAATAATGCGTAAATATTGTAGACTATTCTTTTTTATAAATTTATTAATTTACTTATAGCTGATGGTGTGCGCTTAGTTAAAGCGCGAAACGTTCTTAATATAGTATGGCACTCTCCTCGGGTTTTGTCATTCCTTTTCATCTTTATAACTATATATTATATATATATTATATATTATATAAATATAGTTAATTGTAATATATATATATATATAGTATTATATATTAGTATATATATATATATATATATTATAATATGTATTTATTTGAATATTATATATATATATGTATATTATATATATATATAATTAATATATAAACAGTACTGTAACAGTTTGTATGAACTGCTGGGTTTATCATTATTTAAGATCTTTTCGTTATTGATTTTGAGGCATTATGCCTTTAGGACCAGTTGGTACTCTCCTTCACTAACCCTTATGCACAAACTCCATTTCCTAGACTCCAGTATTACATTTGTAATTATTTTCGCTCGGAGTGTGGCTCGTCTGGCATATGGGAAATACTAATACACAAATAATAATAATAATAATAATAATAATAATAATAATATTAAAATAATAACAATATTTAATGATGCCTATATATATAGTATATTAATATATATTTATAAATATTATAGTATATATAATATAATATAATTAATTATATATAGTTTATTATATATTATATTTATATATATATATAGGTAGTATATGAATATATATATATATAAATATATATCGAGTATAATAGTATATATATAGTAAAAGAGGTGACCAGAATTAATCGGGAGGTAAAGAAATTCTGGCTGAAACTGGAATTCTCCCTCCGCTGCTTTAAGAATCAGCAAGTGAAACTAATTCGATTGGAGAAACAATCTTTTTAGAGAACTCTGGAAAAAAAATTTAAGAGGCCATTTGAAAGAAATGGCTGTGCCATAATAGGATGAAACCCTACCTGGGGAGTAATCTCGAGAATGTTAGCATGAAACCGATGCTCTCAGAAACACAATCTTCCGAAGACTAGGAGAATGAACTTTATTGGCCAGAAGGATGATATAGCTGATCCCACCCACTCACAGTATGTGTGTGTGTGTGTGTGTGTGTTGTGGTGTGTGTGTGTGATAAGACCTTTCCGTGGAGCTAATGAGGGATAAATTTTAATTATCTTAAGACAGGTAGGTCTTGTGAGATATCTTTTAGAATTTGGAATATATTAACTGATCGTGTTGATGAAAGTGAGCTAGCTATTACTATTTATTTTTATTTCAGAAAGGGTTAAGTATCTCATGTTAGGATGATGCACAAATTATCACAAAATGATAAAGTGGAAAAGTTTAAACTAAATGAAATTCAGCTTAGTAACAAAAGACATGTAGTGCTTCATTGTTATAAATCACTGCATGGGAGATGGTAAAAGAGTAGTGCACACTCAATCCTAAAAAGCGTTCTTTAGGCATACCTTCTTTCCTAATATATATGAAATATATGTTCAATGAAGGGAATAAAGAGCAGGATTCTAAGTTGCTTTATGATACTTAATTGGATACTTTTGTTGGGAATCTTGAAGGTTGCATTAAAGTTCAACCTGACTTGGATGAACTTCTTGGTTGGGCTGATAAGTGGCAAACTTATTTCTATAATAAAAATTATAATGTATTTTACATTGACCAGTAAATCAAACAAGGATTTTAATTATGACAAATAACAAGTGGTTCAAGTCTGTTAAACAAAAAAATTTGTGTTGGATCAGTAGCAATTTTAAATTTTGAAAGAGTCAATAAAATATGTACAGTATATATAAACTAATATTGCTTACAAAAAAGGAAATTACGATCAAGCATAATAATCATGTAAGACCATTAATTGAATACTAGTTAGGATGCCTTATCTAATCAAGCACATTGAAATGATTTATAGTTTTGTAAGTAAAAATTATGAGATGAGACTGAATCGAATGGAAAAGTTCCCTACTGAAAAGATTTCTTAGAAGGGACAAATCTTTCATATCTTAACTCTACCGAGGAGAGTTAGTTCTCACAAGACAATGACAGAAGAAGAAAGCATTTTGTCAGGATTTGATTAAATACTTCAGCAACTAGGTATTTTTGTTCGGATTGGTTTACCTTAAAATATGATAGCTAATACTTCACTCAAAACTTTTAAAAATAAATTTGATATGCATATAAATTATTTGAATGTTATACAGACTAGTTAATATTCACTGTTATTTTTGTTTTATATTTATTTCAATGGGACCTGATTTTGAGCAGCGAGTGAATCATAAAAAGTAAATAAAAAAAAAATACAACGTTGACCTTATTGGATATTATATACAGCATTTGTTTAGTATTTTCATTTTAACTAATTGAAAGTACAAAGGATCGGGATTATAGTGGTGATAGAAAATATTTATTAAAGAAAATAATTAATATTTG
>JABUQX010035208.1:0-7500 GCA_015478945.1 Trachelipus rathkii
TATCTATCCTATTATATATACTAGTATACTATATATAATATGTATGATTGAATGAATGATATAATGGAAATATATGAAGTATATCATTAAAGGTATGAATAAATGAAATAAAGAAAACATATATATATATATATCTTTATGTTAGCCGCCGAGTACATATAAACCACGGCCTTTAAGTTTTGTTGTTTTTAAAGAATTTATATCCTGATAATAATTCAACATCTTTGTTTTACAATGCTTCTTACGTTTTTAATAAAATTTTACGAAAAAAAAAAAAAAGTTTACATATAAGAAAATCTCGTCCCACTGGACTCGAACGCGGGTTTTCTGCAAATGAAACCAACTTTTGGCGGCAAAATGAAAAGAAAAACGCGCGAACTTATTTCGCATAATAAAAATGGACAAAAAGATCAAATATAATACACCAAATAGTATTTAAAAAAAAAAACATTATATTATAGGCGTTTTCGATTTTGCAACTTTTCCTAACGAAAATTTAGGAAAAATGCTAAAAGTTTGACAGTTCCATTTGTCAAATTTCATGCTCTCACAAATTTAGAGAAATTGCTAACCAACGTTAAAGGAAATTATCTTAATTCTGTAAGGTTGCTATTATTGACCGTGCTTACCTTTCGATTGTGGAGGAAATGCTACGAACAATGTCACAAGATGGGGCGCGTTGTATTGAGAATGTTCTTGGTTGACTTTAATCATATTTCTTCAAATCGATAAATTTCATAATAGTTGATCAATTATTTGTAATATAAAACATTTGTCTAAAAAACTTTATTTATTTTTGTTTAATTCCAAACACCCACGTGTCTCCATCAGAACAGCTAATCAAAAATATTTGTAAACAAATCGTTCGATTATGCGCGAAATTCGTGCATAAAACTGATTATCATTTCTTATCGAGCGTTAAGCATACAACATGCAAAATGGAAAACGGCTTATAATATAGCAACATTATGTTAACATATATATTACAAAAATAAATTGTAAATATTAACACAAGATCGGATAATTACAATCTGAGCATGGAAAAAGTATTATTCTATAATACATGAATTATATTTAAAATGATTCGATTAAATGAATGGAGAAAAAATGGTAATGAAAAAGTTTATTTTATGTTTATTTAGAAAATTATAAAATATAGCGACAGCAGCCGATTTTCATGAAACTAACATGGAATGTGTAGGTGAGACTGTAATGATTGAAAACGTAAAATAATTAATGTAACCCTAGATTCTAGTTACTTTCTGATAAAAGATATAGACGTCTGCTATTTGACATTTATAGAAGCATTATATATCATGTATTTTTTCTGCAGTATTTTATAGTTGCTCCAGATGCTTCTTTTATTATATAATTTTTCATTACTAATGGATTGGATTGCATGAATTTTCGTGTGACATGCATTTGTCGCCTTGCGACTTCATAACCTTTATCAGGATAATTTTTTTCAAGTTCATTTTACGTTTTTCCTTCTTTTAAGATCATTTAAAGCATTTCTTGTAAGTTTCATGAAAATTGAGGTGTCGTTAAATTGATAGAATATATATATATATATATATATTATATATATATATTTAACATCTTATATATATATTATATTTCTTCTATATATCAATATAGGGATAATATACTATATTATATATAATATTATATTACTATAAATATATTTCTTATTTATATGATATTAGTGATACTTATATATATAAATATATATTATTATATTAATTATATTATATATTAATAATATAATATTATATATAAAAATATTTACATATAATATATAATCATATATATATATATATAAATATATGTGTTGTTTTTATATTATTATATATATATATATATATATATATATCATGGGTCTCCTATCCGTTCGAATGAGTTTGTATCCATATCGATTGCAATGTTAGAATACATCATACTAATAACAAACAACACTTCACAAGTAATTAATAACAATGAAGGCATTGCAAATTCATTTAAACATATTTAAAAAAAAAAAACAAGTTTAAAATCTATGTTCTAGCACTTGCATAAGTTAAACTTAGTTAACTTACAATACTTATATTAGTGTATAAATTATTTCACTCTCCATTGTTTCAATAAACAAATTTACAACTAAACATGCTGTAATAAAAACTTATATAAATGTAGAGAAAAAAAAGTTCAAACTTTTTTCGGTATATCGCGCTGTTGTACATTTGTTTCGAATCCGTTTGGAAAATTGAACTTCGGCTACATTAGTCACATATAATGGACATGAGCACACGCAACACACACACACACATATAAAATATATATATATAGTATTATATTATAATATAATTATATATATGATATAATTTTCTTTTATCTGAGGATTATAATATACTTATATATTGTGTGTGTGTGGTTGTGTGTGTGTGTGATGGCAGATTTGCGTAGGCGTGTCGGTTGTTTCGTGTGACCGTGTTTGGTGTATGTCTATGTCGATTTAGTGTGTGTGTGATGGTGAGTGTGTGTGTGTGTAGTGTGTGTGTGTAGTGTGTGTCCATTGAGCAGGTAAGATTGTTTCTTTAGACTTTACTAATAAACCCTAGGTTTAAACATAGCCTCTCATTTTTTATTATTTCTTTATTTAACTATCATTAGTCATTATATAATCCTTTATCTTCCTACCGGCACTTTTAATAAAGCCGATAAAGGCAAATGGCCTAACTTATCCTTCTCTAAACTCTTCTTCTTCTTCTTCTTCTTCTTCTTCTTCTTCTTCTTCTTCTTCTTCTTCTTCTTCTTCTTCTTCTTCAGATTTTCGGTAAGTATATATTTTTGGATTTTCGAACCTAGTTCTATGCTATAATTTAAGCCACCATTATGCAAATTAATTTCTCTTATATTGAATTAAAATATAAAAATGTAGGGTTCAAGATTTTATCGCTTGCGTATATACTCTTTTTATAAGGAATAGATTAATTTAATTAATAATACAATAACAAATACACTTGAGCATACAGGTATATATCATTTGTGTATCTTGCATAAAACTTGAAATATATATATTTAATATATATATATACTCTATTGAAGGGGATAGCAGTTGTCTTATTATATATATATATATAATATATCATTTATATATATATATATATATATAATACACTATATATGTATAGTATATTACATATATATATATATATGTATATATATATATATTATATAATTTATATATATATATATAGTTTTAGTTACTATATCAAATAACTAATATGATAATTATAATTATTTTATTTGTTTTTTATTTATTAGGGATGTATTATATATGTATTTTAGTAATAGATATATATATATATATACTATATATATATATATATCATATTATTATTCATCACAAAGTTTCTCTCTCTCTCTCTCTTTATCTATCAATTATAACATATATATATATATAAATTACTTATTATATATTTCTAGTAGTTTTATACAGTATATAGAATAATATATAGAGGACTTATTATATATATTACATTTTTTTTCCCAGAGCCCTCTTTAACCACTAGGCAACTAAGGCAAAATGCCTAGGCGCGCAAGAATATGAGGGCGGCCCTCTAAAGTGGCTAGACGCGCGACAGACACGACAGCAAAAAAATAATATAATAATATATATATATATATATATATACTATATATATATATATATATATATATTATATATATATAATACTTTACTATATATTTATTAATATCTGTATGTATTGTATATCGTTTTATTAATATTCATTTTTTGATATATTGTTGAAACTGTTGTCACACCACTCACGGGCAAGCTCTCATTTAAGGAAGGGGGAGTGTTTGCACACGCCATTAAAAGTTTCACGACTTAACAGCAAATTAATAGGCAGATGTAGCCACAGTACGTCAAGCTTTTATAGAAGATGAGGGAGATTAAATTCGCAGGCACACACACAGACGAACTGGAAGAGAATTCACAGAATCCGAGGTGGCTAGAAATAGAATGAGCACGCAGCGAAATAGCCTGGATTAACCAATATCCACCATAATCGTGGAGACACAGCACTACATAGTAGTTGGGCGAGGGCGTACGTAAATGTGGTGAGTACGTCGAGTGGACGAAGTTCCCGGGACGAGCACCATTGGGACGGTGCGGTAAAACCTATAAGAAAGAGATAACACGCAACTAACGATTCGCGCCGCAAAGCCATAGTATGGGTCAAACAGACGAAGTGTTGAAACGTACGGAGCATCTTTATAGTCTTTTGGCTTTTTGACTCGCAACCCCTGTCGCAAAAGCTTGGGTGAGAACCAGAGGTTCCCCAGTATAAGAGCAGTACATCACTGTAGGCGGATAAGGCCCTTGTATAGCTGGAGTAAATCATTAAACTGAGAAGGGAAAAAAAAGTCTCGCAGTCTAAACAGAACTCCCCAGTTTCTTTGACCGCCATAGGGCACACCAATAGACGAGTGAGGTAATTTTCCGAAACCTCTCACTTTATTTTTGTTTATGTAAGGCCAAGGATAGAATTTGATATTGCTTCAATCACAGGAGAGACGTCTGAACTCGTCGAAAAGAGATAAAGGTAAAGGTTGGAAGGTGTTTTTAGAGAGGGAGATTTGTAGAAGTTGAAGTTTTAAAAGGATTAAATTTCACAAGGTTGAGGCGACCCCACCCGGAAATTCTATCCAAATCAGCGAGAATAGAATCGGAAAAGATTAAGACGAGAGGCAAATCTAGAAGTAAAGAGGGAGCAGAATTGAAATGAGTTGAAGAAATGTGGTTGGAACATTCGTTGTGCGCTTTCCTTCCCAACATGAGAAGGGGGACAAGCTGTTAGTTTTGACACGACAAAGAAATATAGTTGCAAGAGGGGCGGGTCAGCTACGGAGCACATTCCCTCAATAATTCGGGGGGAGATACGCGCAATCCGTCCACCCTTCCTAAACGTTCAATTAGAATTTCAGGAGTCCATGCACCGAATCAAATGTAATCATATGCAAAGGCATAGGGAGCCACCTGAAAGAGGAGAAGGAGGAGGTGGGAGGAGGAAATGCAGAAATCGTCCAGGTTGAGTTTAGAGGAAAATAGGAGACCAAAAGAGATTGGCCTTTTCAGTTTTGGAGATATTAGCTACACAGAAACAGTTAGAATGCGTTTTAGAGAAGGAGATTTACAGAAGTTGTTAGAGATGTTTTTGGCAAGAAGCCCAAAAAGATTTTCCAGTAGGAGAACTAGGTAGGTTGCGCCACTTTCGTTAGATGAAAGCCCGCTTTGCTCGTGGAAGAGTAAATCCTGCACACCGATTTCTGCTGAATGAAAATTAGCAAGATTGATAGGAGAACGAGAATTTTTTTTCCATTCCGATACCGCACTTGTCTCTAGCCTGAATGGCCAGAGAACAAGCACGAGTCGAACCATGGATTTTGAGGAGAGAAATATTAGTCGAATCCGCAGGAATAACCTGCTGCATCCCATGCACGATAACAGTTTCCCACCTTATCGGCCAGGAACCTGAAAGCTGTCACCTCATAAAGTGCAAAACAAGCCATTCACAGATTTATAGTTAGTGAGTAAGAAGCAACGCAAGGCAACCTAAATTTGTCCCGATTAAAAGTGCCACGAAAAAACGCGTAGGGTAGGATGGAACTGTTAGAGAGAAAGTATTAAATATTATAGAAAGATATAGAAAAGGTTTTGGTGCGCGAGGATTTACCTATAGAACGACGAAGGTGTTGAATTTCTAAAGAGAGTAAGGACTAAGTAGGTGAGAAACACATGAGGTCAATAGTGTGTTCCAAAGACATTAGTTTGGACGATGCCGGATGGTGATGCAGGTCTTCTTTAATATAGTTGCTCCAGGCTACCGTTGAGAATGCTTAATGATTCGGCCTCCTCCCACCTAAATCAGTATGAGAGGACCACCATTCAGTGTTGTGTACATTTAAATCCCCTAAATAGAGGACCTCAGTATTTGGATGAGAAGATATCACCACAGTTCTCGTGAGAAAAGTTGTAAGATATCAAAAAAAGGAGACAGTGAATAATCTGTTCTAGTTAGCGCAACAGAAACAGTACATAAAGACAACAAGATATTAGTAGAAGAGGAGAACGAAAGATTATTAAACACAACAGGACATCGACAGTTAGGAATAGATTCCGCTAGATTTTTAAGATCGTGTTTTTTTCTCTAGGAAGTTTATTGTTTACATAGGCACATAATCCACCCTTCAGACAGAAATTTGAAATAAGCTTATAGTTAGGAGCATATATCTAAACGAGTTTAAGAGGTGTATATTCCTTAGCCATTCTTGGGGTCTCAGACTGGAAGCACAAAGGTTAGGGTTACGAGTTTAAGAGAGGTGGTATTTCCAACGGATGCAGAGTTAGATGTGCAAGTCCAGCGAGTGTTAGTAAAAGATCGATACGCTCAAGAGCCGGCGTCCTGTTCAAATCTACCATCTATAGCACCATTACAGCAACTTCATCTACCAAAACAAACAACAGACAAAAAATATAACGAACAAAGCGTGAAATCAGGTGAAAAATATTCACACACTAAAACCTAACATTTAAAATATCGCGTAAATGTTTAAAAAGTGGTGAGAGGGTGCGTATTTACATTTAGTAAAATTACTGTAAAATGATGAAAAATCATGTTGAGTTAAAAACACTAACGCTCTTTTACACTCATATTATTTAAAAATATTAAAGGCATAATGATAAAAAAAAAAAGTAAGTAAAATTTGATTTAAACTATTAATATGGGACTTAATTAAAAGTTCAAAGGGCCAAATAAAAATCAAATTCTTAAAATGTGATGAGGGAAGGACGAATTCTGACTTATGTAAGCCTTTCCTTATATACTATATATATAAACTATATATATATATATATATATTATTATTGTCATGTATATATATATATCATATATATTATATATATATATATATAATATATATATAATATTCTTATATATATGATATATATATTATTATATATATATATATATTATTATATATATATATATATATATATTTTTATATACATATATTTATATATAGTTATATTTATACTATAAATATAATTGTGACAAATTAAACTTTAGTATTATATTATATATATATATATAATATATAATATAGTTGTATATATTAGTTTAGTATTTATACATAAATATAGTATATGGCTCATATATAATAGTAAATATATATATATATAGGATATATATATAATATATATTTATATATTTATATAGTAAATAAATATATATATATATACTTTATATATATATATAATATATATTATATATAGAAATTATATATAATAATTATATTATATAATATACATATATTACCATAATACTATAATATATTTTTTACTTAGTAATATATTATTAGCTCAATATTTATTATCACATAAAGTATATATATACATAGCGAGTATATTAAATATATATGGATATATATTATGGTGTAGATATATATACTTAATAT
>JABUQX010035208.1:20000-32500 GCA_015478945.1 Trachelipus rathkii
GAGAGAGACGATTAATATATCTAAGTAGGGCATGAATATATGAAAAATGACTCGAAATCTGAGTCAATACCAACGCTTCGATTAAAAATGTTATTCTACTACAAAAAAAAAATCATAATAATAAAATAAAGAGACACACTCCCTTAATTACCGAGTACAATATATGTGTATAACATGCATATTTTGTCTTATTTAGGGTTATATCAAATAAACTCCACACAACTTATACTAACCCCCTCACCACGCCACTATTATAAAACGATTCAGTTAATTTTATTAAAAAGTTTTTATACTATAGTTAATAAATATTTATACTTATAATGTTATTGGTTATACTTTTAGTCTATCAAGAAACATATGTCGATACGGTTTGTAATCTTTTTCTTACACAAAACATATATTAGCAATTACACAGTTTACAAAGGTCATTAAAAAATCGTTTGAAAAGCCACAATATATAAAAATGATAAATAAAGGTTCACCGGGAGTAAACAACACTGAGTATCAAATAACAGAAGTTGATTCACATGCAATAAGCCGGGATAATACATAAACTAATATAACACACTTAATATCCTCTGTAAGATCTAGAAATACTATAAAAGACACTCCTCCGAATCTGCGTCAAATCCGAAATCAACACTCGCAAGCATTTGTGAGTAAAGTCTCACAACTTTGCGCGGCAGAAAAGTAGAGAGTATATGCGCCATTATCCCGTATGCTTGCTCCCCGAGAGAAAGCGCAAAGATTTTGAGGTCTCGTAGCAACGGTGAAGGAGGAGATTTTTTTGGGTTTTTTTTGGGGGGGGGGAGGGAGGTGATGATGGCCCGGAGGAAATTTTTCGGGGAGAACCGGTGAGAACGGCCTGTGAGCTTTGAGGAAGGCGTTTATTTTTTTTTTTTTATATATAATAATATTTGTTTAAAAATGATGAAGTATGGGGTATTCGAGCAGCGAGAAGTACAATACAGTGCGCTTAACCGCATGAAAATAAAAAAAGAATTGACTCAGAACTCCACAATGGCGCGGCCGTTCGTCCTGTGATATGATCGTACTTTTTTTTCAATAATTTACCTAAAATAAAAAGATTAAATTTTTGTTTTAAGTATCAAAATTATATATCAAAAAATCTTAATTCTTCGTAATTTTGGAGAATAGCTTTCTATGAACGTCACGAGCCCACATTCTTTTTTGTAGAGAAACAATTTAACGCGACGTCAAGACTAAATAACACAAAGATTTTTTGAGAATGTTATTGATATATTAAAACTCCAAACACACACTCCTCGCCACTTTCTTGGGCCACGAAACTCCTCTCCATATTTGGTTTGTTCGGAATATTGTCGAAGAATTTTTAAAAAATGGATTTATTTTTAAAAAAATGTATATAGAGAGAGAGCACTACGAAGACAATTAGCAGTGTAATCGAAAAGATTCTGCCTATTTTTTAGTTCTAACACATTATCATATAACGTATAGAAGTTATAAAAATGAGTACGAATATATTTATTTTTATGCCGCCCGATCGAACGCGTAATGAGGTTTAGACTATTTAAAGATTTCCTTTTAATATTATATATATATTATACCAAAGTGTGTATTTATATATAAAATGAAATATTGAAATAATTATTAAATCAAATCACATATACACCATTAATGTTTATTATTTATATGTATTCACTTTGATATTATATATATAAATTAATTTTTTACTCATTCATTTATTTAAAGTTTCATCATACCTATTTATCCTTATATATAAGAAACTTTTCGTTTTATTTTCTTACACAAATAATATAATATACGATAGTGAAGATTTCGAATTTACCTAAAAATAGAGAAAACGAATCCTCGGAGGGGTATCAATCAGAGGCACCGGGTGTAATATTCCTCTACGCGTCACTATAAATAATAAGTATAAATAATATATGAGACGTTTCTCCGATTATCATAAAACTGAGACCTATCTGAACTCTGAAATACACAACACAGAGACGAATATTTCTTCAAGAATGATTATAGATATCAGAGCCTATCGCAGTCAGAAAAAGAAACGAGATAGCCCAATTTTATTTTTTTATAAATTCCTATAGCGTTAGTTAATTAATTATTAAAGTAATAAATATAATAATAATAATATAATAATAATAATAAAATAATTAATAATAATAATATTAAATAATAAGAATAAAATAATAAACGTGACGGGTTGATGTTATTGTTATCTTGTCCAATGCTCATTAATATTTTCTTGTGAGAAAAGAGAACGAATTTGATCTATTTACATATTACACAAATTAACGTTTATGAAGTAAAAAGGAAATAAAGATAATTTAAATAACTATAGGATACCCCATTAATAAACCCCTCCCCTTCCTAGATATCTATGCTAATTCTATTTCAGCCAATCAAATTCGTCCTAAAGAGTTCTAAGAATAGAATTTTTCGGTTTTACGTTTCGTAAACAGTATCGAATTGTAAATAAGAGGATAGCCCCTAGATAAATCGCAAACGATGTACGGTCGCCGGGATGCGAGGATTGAGCGACTTGCAGGATGGATTCACCGTAGAACTGGGTGTGGGGGGCCAGCTTCCTTACTCTCTTTCTCACCCCTAACTTCCTCTAATAATCGGTAAATACCCAATCCCTTGCTTTCATAATTCTTCATGGTAATGTTAGGCTTTAAAGAAAATGCCACGTTTATTTTGCATAGCGGGCAAATAATAATAATGATAATAAAAAATATAAATAATAAAATAATAGATAATATAATAAAAAATAATAAATAATAATAATACAAGGGTACATAATTTTCCTATTATCTAATAACCGACAATTCACTGGGCAAATTTACAATTATCATAATATATATAATTATATATATATACTAATATATATAATTATATTATAATATATAATATTAATATAATAATATATAGTATATTATATATAAATATATATTGTAATATATATATAATAAAATATAAATAATATATACGGTAAATATAATATAATATATATAATATATAAATAATATATATATATAATAATAATATATATAATATATATATTATATATATATAAATTATTAATAAAAATAAATAATATTAAATATATAATAATACGAGTTTTTTTAATATAATATAATATATTATAATATACTAATATATTATATATAAACAATATAAAATATATATATATAATAATATATAATATATTAATATATATATATATATAATATATATATAATATATATACTAATATATATAAATATAATTAAATTAAGAGAAGGAAAGCGAGTAGAATTAGAGTTAGAAGTTAAGTGAACAAGGTAAAAGGATAAGTATGTAAGAACGCTCGCAAGTAAATCGGTTGAAGTGAACAAGTTGAAAACTGAACAAATCGGAAGCAATGGAGAAGCAGTTGTTAACAGTGCAAAGGAAGTATGTGGATGTGGGGATTTTTTTTTTTATATTGAAATATTTTGATCCTGTTTCAACAGTGAAATTTATTGTTAGTTATCATTAAATATATAATATATTATAAAAGAATAATATATATTATATAATATATATATATATATATACTATATATATATAATTATATATATAATATATATCATAGCTACTATATAAATATATATAATAAATATATATATATACTATATATATATATATATATATAATATATAGAATATAAATATAGCATATAATATAATATATATATATATATATATTATATATTATATATATAAATAATATATTAAAAAATATATATAATATATATATATATATAAGAAGTTTAAAAACCAATATTTATCTGGGCCAATGAAACTCAATAAGGACCTATATAATATATTATATATTATTATAAATAATATAATATATTATTATAATTAAATTAATTATATATATATATGTATATAATAATATTATAATATATATATATATATATAATTATATATTATAATATATAAAATAAACAGTTAAAAGAAGAAAAAGGAGGGGGGGGGGTGAAAATTCAATCGGACAGAGATGAATTTTTCCATTGGACGAATATTTTTTTTTTACAAATATACTGACTGGCAACTCATATAACACCGAAATTATTTGGACGACTGTAAATACAGTTGACATAGGAAAAAAATTTCCTACGAACAGGTCATAGAATATATAAGGAAGGGTGGGAGTTGGGACAGGCTTAGGATGTCAAAAACTCCTTTCCCCCCCACACCTACTCTTCTCCCTTCTCACGTATTTCTAGAGACATTTTGGCACAAGTTTAAATTAGGAGTGCGTTTTTTCACAAAATTAATTGAAAAATGCCTAAAGAGCTCTTAGGTTTGGTTTACGTTCTCGGTTAGGTAGGTTAGGATAGGATACCCTTTATTAATACTACTTTTCAACCCTTAAAAATTTAACTTATTTTCGGAATCAGAATTTTACAGCCTCTTCATTAGAACACTTGTACCATTTTAATTACGCCATCAATAACGTACATTTTCAAGAAAATCAAGCACTGCATCTACTTAGCTACTTTTTAGCTCCTTTTTCATCTACTACTCTCTTCTCTTTTTTATTAAATGTTCAGAAATTGTTCGGAAAAAAAATGGAAATTGTTTTTAAATTTGAGGAACAACTTACCTTTTTTGGTAGTGTTGTTAAGTGTAGGTTTAGCTGTTTTATTATATATATATATATTAAATATAAATTATATATATATATATGTATATTCTATATACATATATAATTATATATAATATATATAATATATATTATATATATATATATAGTATAATATAAATATTAATATATATATACTCTGTATATATATATTATATATATCGTATATATAAGTATATATATAAATAAAATATAGAAAACTAAAAATTAGTAACTACGTGTAGAGCTTGGATAAAGAAAATAAAGAAAGAAAGACTTTCTAAGTGAACTCTCCAGAGCAAAAGATCATCTTAATGCCAAAGAGCATGGGACAGTGTCTGACAGGAGATACTTTATCTATTAAAAAAAATTAGGGGGGCTAGCCCTAATGGTGGACAGGAAAATGGGTCAACAGGAAAAAGGGTCAGTCGACAATCAAAAAAATTTCCTGTAAGCCCGCCGCAGGGGTTGTTTGGTTAGGTTAGGCTTTAGTTAAGTTAGGTAGGTTTCAGTTAGGTTAGGTTTATGTTATATTAGGTTAGATTAGGTTAGGGTAGGTTAGATTACACTCAGGTCTACATTTACTTACATTTTAAGGTTTAGGTCTTACTTTAGGTTATGGTTAAGTTAACGGTTAGGTTGTTTAAGTTACGTTTTGTTGGATATCGTTAGAGAAACTCTAATTGATGCTAGATTTATTTTTTTTTATTACAAATGTCGACTCATTTATGGACAGGTCCCACGAAAAAAGATGATCCAGTTTGAGATCCTTTAAAAAGGGAATATAGATTATCAGTTAATCTGAGAAAGATTAAAAGATTAAAACAATAAGATCATTTGAGAGGGGGGATCCCCCTTTAAGGTGCAGGTGGAATGAAGGGTGTCCCCTCATTCAACAAGAATTAAAAGATAGTTGTTATAGGTAGAATGGTAAACCATTAAAAGGTGAGGAATAGCTCGGAGAATCTGAACTTCACAGGTAAATTTTGGGATATATAATTTGAAGGGGTGATTCGCGCGAGCTGTACATCTATGAGGAACTTGCAAAAAAGTCCATGGCACTGATGAACACTGAAAATCGGCCTAAAATGCATGATGAGAAAGGAAAGGGGATGTGCCAAGTTTCTTCAAATTTAGGATAGAAATATAGTTCCTGAAGAAATTTGGACTTCTCAGTAAGCTAATACGGAGAATTTTAAGGAGGAGTAAATAAAACGGACGTTATTAGTCCTAGGAAAGTAAATTCAAAAAATGTCGGACAGTTTCAAGTAAAGTAACAGAGTCATTTTGGAACAGCGCGTCATCCTCCGCCACCCTTTTTGACCTTGACTCACCGTGGCTCCGCCCGCCTTTTTGAACTTCTTGGAACTGACCGTCTATTATGTCCATTTTTGACCAACGGTCTATTTTTCTTAAAACTACTCTCTTTTGTACCTGACCGTTTATATTTGGGCCACCTTCAGTGTAATTTTATGTTCACCTCAGTTTTCTAGGGGCAATCCTTCAATAAACCTAGAGGGTGACTTCTTCTTTTTTTTTATATTTATTATTTCTATTTTTTTATTTTTTTTTTATATTTTTCTTTTTGTATCTTCATTCATCATTTGTTTTAGTATACAATATTTAGTTATTAATTTATTTATTTTTTTTACTTTAAACCTTATATTTATATATTATTTATTTTTTTAATAATTTATTTTCGCGGATTTCCCCCACCTCCCAGCGATCATTCGGCTCGAACCCATGTCCTGAGACGTGAAAGCGCAACTTTTGTGCCGCAAGGCCCCCCGCCGAACCCAGCCCGAACCCGGGCCGAACCGCGGCAGCAACCGCACCAGCACGCACCGGCGCCGCCATGAACACAAGCCCCGGACCTCTGTATCGTTAAATTATAATCTTCGCACTGTTCCGCGCCCACCAGCCAGAGAAGTAGTAACCCAGACACCTTTTGTTTAAGAAAGAAAAAATGTCCTTTCAACAGGTCAAGATGAGACATTGAAACAAATTTAAGGCAGGAAAGGAGAAGAAGAGAATGGTAAAGAAAGGAAAGGAAGGAAAAATAATGAGAAAAAAAAGAATAGAAATGGAAAAAAAGAGGTACAACAGAATTATAAGAAAATTTAGGTATTAAAAAAGAAATCAAAAGACCTATATATAAAATAATCTGTATTTTTTTGCTAAATAACCTTAAATTAATGAAATGTAGTATTTATCCACTATAATCAAATTATCTCCATTATAATGAACATACTATATAATACAAACATTACATTATAACGACTTTAATTCACATTTAATAATTAATATTTAAATAATACTATATATATATATAATATATACTATATATAATATATATATATATTTACATATTATATTAATATATATATATATATATATATATTATATATAATATATATATATATTTATTATATATATAATATATATAATATATAAACATATAAAATTAATCATAATATTAGTTAATATTGTATAATATGTAAATTTATATAAAAAAATGTAGAGAGAAAGAGAGAGAGAGAGAAGAGGAATGAGATAGAAGGAAAAGAAGGAGAAAGCTAAAAGATGCAAGAGGGGAGAATAGAAGAGAACATAAGAAAGAGAGAGGTAGGATGTCTTATTATCGATCTATTAATTCGAGCACAGACGTACATTTCTAAAAGCATTAATATCAACTTTATGAGATTACGTTAGTTAGAGCAAAATCTAAGAAATTTTATATCATTATTGAATCAATTTTAAATTTTTATGAAATTTTAAAATCTAATTTCATAAATATATTTTATTTGAAATATTTTATTTGTACAAATTATTTCTTGCAAAATATTTAATATTTTTATTATATTTCTTCAGAGTATCTCTAACCGTAACAATAATATTAATATATAATAAAATCATTACATCTCACATCAATATATATACCTTGATAAAATACATATGAGATAGTATAGTCAAATATATAACGGTGAAATCTGAAAATCTTTGTAGGAAATATCGAAAATTACCATGAGGAAGTTCCCCCTCCTTGGAATAGGGCCTCATTTATGCCCGTTGAGGTGGTGAAACCTTTAAATAATATATATATATAATATAAATATATAATATAGATTAACTTGTTAATTCATACGAAAATGAGTTTCTCTTCAATGATAGTAGATTTTTAATTCATATTTCATGATTGCATATTATTATAGATGATATAAATTATATTATTATAAGTTTATTATTCTTATTGAGTTTATATTTATTATTACATTATATATATTTATATATGACCATTATGAATTTAAATTAATTTTTATATACAATTTTGTAATTCATTTTAAATGTATTAATAAAATAAATTAGATTTAATTATAAACTAGATCATATATTTGGATTTCTCTCAACCCATTTCCATGTAAACCTGATAAAATATTAATTTATAATATATTAAAATTTATTATTTAATATAATAATTATTTTATATGTATATAAGTATTATAATAATTTAAATAATTTTTCGTTAGTGGGACCTGCCAGCACCTGGATGTCAATATTATCGATTTTTCCGTCATGGCCTCAACTGCGGATTGATTATGATTTCAACGTGTTCACTCGCGGATGCCCGGATGACGATTGCGGAACATGTTTGAAAATATATTACTTATATTATATAAATTATTATATATAAATATATATATAATATAATATATAATATATATATATATAATATATAATATATATATTTATAATATAAATATAAATATAATAATATATTATTTTATAATAACGTCTTAAACTGCCCTAACCTAATAAAATTATTTAGAATTTTTAGCCACAATTTAAATTAATATAATTGTTACCAGGTGCGGGACGGGGACCCAAACTCAAATGCACCACACCAACCCCTCTTTCCCCCAACCTCCCGCACCCTTAATGAAAGAAGATTTTTTAACACATGAGATTAATATACTTTTTTGCACAGATTGATAAAATGAAACAGAAAGGAAAGGGTGGAATACAGAAAACATCAAATTTTTTTTTTCCTGCCTTTCTGCTGAGAGTCCCCCCCTGTTTCTCTTTTCCAATCATAATTTAGCCCCAGCAAATTGCCCTAAATACCTCCCTTCAACTTGGGAAACAACTAGTTAAGAGGACAAACCAAGGTTTAAATTTCCCTTGTTAAGTTTTTTTACTTAAGCGTAGGTAACATATTTTGCTAATTTTCCAGGACTGATAGGAATCATCATTTGTGTCCTAGTAGTTTTTCTTTTGGTGATAGTTTTTTTCCATCATTGCCACTAAATCTTTTGGTAAATCGCGTGGGAGGGTGGTTCCTTCCCCCAATCAACTAACCTGTTCCCTGTAGAAAATTCTTCCAGTTGAATATGTTAATTTGAATTTAACTTGTAAGTGGTTTGGATTCTTGTAAAGATTCGTTGTTCCTTTTTTTTAATGGGTTGTCGAAATTGAAGTTTTTCAACTGCACAACAAAGTGAAATGAATTTTACTTTGTCAAAATACATTGTGTTTTTACAAAAACCCTCGTCCCTTTATAACGGGGGAATCTAATGTAATTGCAAATTTAAGTTATGAAATGTCCATTAATTTTTCCCAAAGACCAAAAAGGCCGATTTTCCCCTAGCCATCTCTAGTTTTTATAACATATTTTTTCATTTCTTTTTAACTGTCACATTCATTTTTTCTATGACTAGATGCAAAATGCGCTCCTTAGCGTTTGAAAAATTAATTGGTAATTTGCATCGGAGACCGAGAAGATTGTAGAGGGCGCTGATTTTTTTGAACATCCTTAAATCTCCATTTTATACCAATATATGTTGTATAATTAATATATTATACAAGTACATCAAATAAAGTCAAATCAATGACCTTTACTAAGAAAATCAAAATCGTATACATTAAAGATAGCTAATCAGACATTCATCCTTTAAATATTATTATAATAATCCTTATCAAATATCTAGAAATAAAATACCCAAAACAATTCCGCAGGTTCCAAAAAGCGGGAATGCCCGGAAATGCAATCCTTTTAATAATTGCCGGAAAGCGAAACAAAAAGTAGAATGCCGCTTCCGCCGGAATGGCCGGATGTTTACCTTATCACTCAAACTTTATTATTATATATACTATTATGATATATATAATATATATAATAATTAATGATATAATAATTATAATATAATATAAAATAAAATGCCTTTCAGAACTCACTGTAACGTTACTTATATATATATATATTATAAATAAAATATAATATATATATTATATAGTAATATATATATATATTATATATATATATATATATGTATATATAATATATAATATATATATAATATATATAAATATGCATAATATATGATATATAATATAATAATATTATATATAAATATATATATAAAATCTATATTATAAATAGTATATATAATTATATAAGAATAAATTATCTAATTATTATATAATAAGTTAAAATATAATAATAATTATAAATAATATAATTAAATATATATTGTGCGATGTCAAAAATTTGAGAAAGTTACGAAGGAATAATTTATGATGAAATGTTTTAATGATTGGAATTTTTAAAAATGAAAATAAAAATTATAAACATTTAAAACGACCCCGAGTTATCTTCAAAACAAGATATAAAATTTTGAAAATAATTTAAACTCAATGAAAATTGAGCTTACAAAAATCTCCATAAAGACCGACGGAAGTCCATATTTTCATCCTTTTTCTTTCTTCCTCGTTTTTCTCTCTTTCCTTTCTCTCTCTCCCTCTTCTCCTTCTTCTTTTCCTTAACGTGTTTGTTTTGTGTTTGGTCTTTCTTCTTCCTCTTCTTTCTTCTCCTTCCCTTCTTCTTCCTTCCCTCCTTCCTTCCCTCCTTCGTCGTCCTAGTTCTTCTCATCCTCCATAAATCATTTTTATCTTTTTTTTTTAAAACCGCCTTTTTTTTTGTGAAATGCCCCCAAACATGTTTGGGAATTTCATCTGCCCACATTGAGATTTGTGATCTTAAAAAACATTTTTAATGAAAAAAAACCGTTGATTTGTTAAGAAAATCAAATTTTAATGAAAATAGTATAAATTAAATAAATTATAATATAATACAAAAGGGTAAATTTTCTTTTATATTTTTTAATTGATTTAAACATTTAAATTTTGTTTTTTTATTGTAAATGAAAAGTAAATTCTGCTCAAAGAAATAGAATGATGTAGAAAATACTTCTTTGTCACAACCACTTCTTCAAGTTTAATGAAAAATAAAATTGCAAGTAAAAACAACTTCACACTTAAATACAACACATAACATAGAAGAATGGTTTAAAGTTTTATATCAGGGTGTCCAATCCATGGTCCATGCACTACATTAGGAGCATAAAACTCTTTTGATAGTAAATAAAATATTATTAAAAAAAATTAATTTTGGTAATTATAAAACTAGTGTCACTTACATCATTAATATAATAATTTGGCTTTCTCCTTCTCGTCATAAAGGAATTTGGAATAGAAATTTTGTCCTTCATAAACATGTGGGATCTGAATTGTTTAAAAAGTTTCTGTTTTTTTTCCCTTAAGACGTGATGATTTTTAAGGAAACAATTGATTGAGAATCCTTTAGATGTGAAATTTCCGTTGTTTGTAAGCAATAATTAACAAGACCCTAAAAAATAACTACCATAAGTAGAAGAAATCCATCTAGTCCCTCCTGGAATTTGGGGTGAAGTTGAGCAAATGAATGAAAAGACCGAAATCTTTTTAGAGGCGTACATCCTTTCATCACAAATTCCCATAAGTAACCAATTGCCCATACCCATACCACAAATAATATTTTCCCGTTTTATAAAAAATAACCGCCAAAACTTTTTAAGTCCAAGAATCTAGTTAACAATTTGTCAAAGATATAAAATATACTAATAATATATATATATATATATACTATATTAACTTAATTTATATATATATATATCATATATATACAATAATATATATGATATATATATAAATATATATATTTTAAAGAAAGACAATCCACACTCAACGGGCAAAGCCAAAATTAGGAGGGGATGTTAACTCGATTTTTACTTCCCAAAAAACAAGGCAAAGAAGGGGAAATAACTCCCCACAATTTGCAATACGGAACCTGGGTTTTCCCCTCCGCTTAGTTGCGAGTGGTTTTTTTTTTCCGCTAAGCCAACCGGTTGTGCTTCAACCAATTGAAATAAGCCTCCTTTCTAAGTAAAACTACCAAACCTTTTGAATTGGATGTGTTCGCTTTAATACACTAAATATTCAATATAACAACCAAATACTTAATCATAAATGCAAAAATTAAAATAAAATAAATAACTTATGAAGAATTTAAAACAGTTTTTAAATAAAATATTTAACTGATTTCCCGCAAATTTAACCAATCTCTTTTCATTTCTCAATTATTTTGTTTATGAAACTTTTAATTAACATGGTTTTGTTCATGTTTCATGTTAATGTTTCAATTTAAATTGTTTGATATATATATATTATAATTATATTAATAATATTTAATAATAAATATATATAATAAATTATATTATATATATAATATATATATATAATAAAAAATTATAATAAATATATATATATAATATATATAAATAATTGAACATGGTAGTAAATTTTTTGTTTAAAAAACATTCAAAGGGAATGATAAGATAGTTCCCCCCTTTTCCTGTTAAATTTGGGGAAAAATTTTGGAAGGTTTTTCCCCGTCCCCCCCCTTTTAATGAATATTCGCTCCTTTATCGTTTCCTTTTTTGAAAGCTCTTCTTGATTAAAAA
>JABUQX010035209.1:0-10000 GCA_015478945.1 Trachelipus rathkii
AGAGTCTACAGGATTAGTAGTACTTAGTCACATAGTTTTATCAAAATTACCTAATGTGGTAGTAGGCCTAAAGGAAATTACTCGCAAGTTGAAAACCCAATTACCCCGATTTAAATCAAATATTTGACAGCTATAATGAAGTTATCAAAAATCATTGTTAAAACGTCAAATCATAATAAAGGTCAAATTTTCAATCAAGTTCCTACCCATAATAATATTCAAAATTTAAAATATAAATACTTGGATAGAGTATTTACAACAATTAAAAATTAAAAGAAATCAAAGGACGAAAAAGGTCCTTAAAATCTAATATAGGCTGATTTCCAATTCTGCTTTGCCCAATATATCACTCAATATATGAAGTTTGGAATGAAGTTCTCATGGTAATTGATTCTTCCACTTCTAATAAAAGGTTATTCAATCATGTAAGTTTTGTTTCATACCCAAGGTTCATGTGAGATGCCCAATTGCCATGTTATAAAACATATGAGTTAGAATTAAAAGGTGTTAATGAAATAAACATATGGCCCAACATGTCAAAGTATAAACACTAACCGCAGATCAGTAGCCCTGGACTTGAGGAGGCAAACTTTCCTTTCGTTGCCAAGTTTGCAATAAAAGAAGTCATATTACTGCTCTTTGTAAGCAAGAGGAAAAGTTACACTCTCACAAATGTATGTCTTTTGTCTTAGCTTTAGCCAAAGCACCAATAATTAATTTGTTGCCATCAATTACATACCTAGGATTGTTAGAGGTAAAGTTTTCGCTTCAGTTTCGATGCCTAGTCGCTGAAATAAAGCTCCACAAGAGGTCTACTTTCTAATAAAGAAGTGCTTGACAACTCAATATATCGTGTAGAGAATATCAAAGCACTCATACGATATAAAAACCTATTAATTAAGGTGATTACCAAAAACACCCGCAGTATATAGAAGAGATGTTCTTCGATGTAATATATGGACACGATAATAGTTTATTAACACCTTCTCTTTGGAAATTAGAATAGAGGATAATTTCAATTAAGTTAATGAAGATTAAGTTCAGTAAAGATCAGAGAAACTCTAAATAATATAATAAAAAATAAAATACTTATAAATAATAGGACTGATTCCTGGCTTACAATATCAACTAATAACTACAATATATATTTTGATTTGGACAATAAATAAGAGACATATGAATAAATTATATAGAGAATATTTTAACAACATCATAAGAATTAGATTAAAAAATAGTAATGAGTGGAATCTGCTTTTAAGATATAAGAAGATGTAAAATACTATATTCACCATTAAAAGAGAATATTAAATTAATTTAATAAATACAATACAATACAATAAGAAAATAACAATCCACCATCAGTTCAAAATCATAATCAATAAAATTACAAAATAAATAAATCAAAATCAAATTGCAGGTTACAACATAACTATTGGCTTAATAAGCAGTCTTAAACCTGATACTACATGGTAATACTACTAATTCCAGGAAAAATAAACATGATGCATAATCAGAGGAATAAAAAATAATCAATTTAGGTATATAGAAAAATGTTCAAAAATAAGATTAAGAAATTGAAAATAAATAAATGCATAATAAAAATAAAAATCTAAGAAGATGATTTGAAAGATTGAAAAATTCAAAGGTAGTATAGGATGTATACAAAAGAATAAGAAACAAATAATCAATATAGATTTGCATAGGATATAAAGATAAACTTCCTTGATTGCCATCAAACCTAATAACATGCTAACTTTCAGTACTTAAATAGAGATTACCATGAAAATATAAGAAGAAAAAATAATATCGTTAAAGCCTAAAAAAGAAATAGAATATATTACAAGCACAGTTAGCAGATGAGTAAATTAAATTGAAGAGTCTAAGTAATCATTCTCTGAACGTATAAAAAATTATATTTGGGTTCCTCACAGATCTCACAGACCTGTTATCAAAACTGATGAGCAAGTATCAACAAAGGTCAGGCTGTGTTTAACTGTTCTCTTAAAAGTAACTCTTTACCATCTCTAAATCGAGCGCAGCCTATACTGGACCCGATCTTTGTTCCTTCCTTATTAGGCATTTATTACAGGTTCAGGATCAAATTCGTTTGTTATGTTTCGGACAATAAAAACAAGCTTCCTTCAGATTAAGTTAAAATCTATTGAAGACAGCAACCGCTTTTGCTTTTTTTGGAGAAATGACATATACCTGCCTTTTAATCACTAAATTTTGTTACAATATTAAGCACCCCACTCTTTTCATTCTCCAATTATATCATTATCAAGCATCATGCTCAGTCATATGAGGATGATACATGTACTCAGATTCTATTTGACATTTTGTAGATAATTATTATTAGTGGCAATGATCCACAACATTTAAGAACTTTATCAGAATGCCTCACAAGAATGGACAACCGATGTGGGTATTCAATAATTGAGTTGGACCTACCCTAATAATGTCAATTAAGAGCTGTTATGGAAGAGGGTAGAATAGTTCAGCATTAGGAATCAGAAGATAAGGTTCTTGGATAGCTTTACAGTCCTCTTACAGATAAGTTAAAACTATCAACATTTTCAATTAATGCTGATGCAAATACCAAAAGATTGTTGTTATCAGCTGTGTCCAAGGTTTTTGATCCTTTAAATATCTTTTAACCTGTAACTTTAAGAGGTCGGCTATTAATTAGGAAATTTATGACAATTAGGTCTCAGTTGGGATGAAAAGGTCCCTGCCGATGTTTTAGTTTCCTGGTCTTCTCTATGTTCAGATTTAAATAAATTACATAATATTGAAATTGAAAGGTGTGCTTTCTCACCTTCTCCCTCAAACTCTGTATTCGTACCTTCTCCCTCAAACTCTGTATTCGTATTTTGTGATGCTTCAACCTCCTGTTATGGTTTTGCAGTTTATAGTATAGGTCAAGGTTCTAGTTTAATATTTTCAAAGGCCAAGGTGGCCCTCAAATCCGGATTTGCCCTCTTTGGATGTTGTTGTCTGTGTTTCTTATTTTTTCTAAGTGTATCAATCATATTATAGAATATGTCAAAAACGACTTAAAAGACAATGTTGCAAATGTTCTTTCTTAACTCTTATGAAGAAGGGCTAGAAATATTTATTTATTTATTTATTTATTTTTTTTTGTAAATACACACAAAGATATTTCACAATAAAAAAACAATTGAACAAAAGTTGAAAGTGTTTGTACCTTATGTTTACATCAATACCACTGAGAATCCAGCAGACCTAATCATCAGAGGTATAACCAACTACATTTCTTTCTAAATTACAACTATGACTTAAAGGCCCTTCTTGGATACTTCAGTACCACTCCTAATGACCCTTAAGTAAACTTAAATGTTTGTTTGAGACCATTGAAGAAAAAACTACAATGATATAGTTCTATTGACATTACTCATTCATTATTACTTTTAAAAGATTACTCCAATGTACATAAAATTTATATTGTAACAAACTGTTAAGTTAATAAACAAGATTACAGGAGTAATGGCCTAATGGGTTCGATGAAAATAATGATGAAATTGTAGCACTTTATTGATTAGAAGAAATACAGCATCATTGCAAATCATTTTAAAAAACAAATACTAAGGATGAAATTCCTATGGTAGTTAATCAATTTTTTTCATTGATGATATTGACCTCCTCCGATCTAGTTATATCACCTCACAAAATTAATTACCGGAAAATTTCATTCAAGTTGGCAACCCTTAGGTGTTCAAGTCACTATCAATTCCATCCAACCTCATGGCTTCCAAATTTGCTAATGCCAAACAAGCTATAAAAAAAAAGCATTGTCAGAATGGCTTTTATGAAAAAAAAATTAATATTTTTTTAAGTATCCCAAAATCACTGATCTTCCTGATCATAGTTAATATTATGCGTCCTTTTGATTGTACTACTGTAAATTTTACAAGACATCTCTCCAGGAATTTAAAAAAAAGTGTATTTACTAATTTACACATTCCTTAATTTCAAGACTATTCACATTGATCTTCCTTCACCATTTGGTGATTTTTTTGATTTTTTGAGAAAAAATCAATTATTGATTTTTTTGATTTTTTTTCAGATTCGTGCACGCGAAATATAATTTGCAAACAAACTTTTTTTTTTTAAGTTCGATATAGTAAAATTTTTGTTAATTATTATTTTTTCATCTCATGTAAATCAAAATCTCCTTAAAATAGGGCTATACTGACACAAATGAAACAGCAACACTAAAGAGTGTGGGTTACAATGCCAATAGTTTGTTGAAAATTGAAAAAAAATATATTAAAAACTTTTTAATATATATAAAAATTTAATCGATATTCGAAATGATATGATAATTTTAATATTGAATAAGGGGTCGATTAATCTTAATAGTAACATCTGAAGATATTGGCTACTGTTGATATATATGTTCAGAAATAAAAGAACCTGTTTGAGAACATGTCCTTTGTACAATAGGTAGAAATTGGAACAGAGTAGCCTTGCTATAATATTATTTATTGGATTGAAAGAACAATCACTTAAATATACAAAAAAAAATAAAATAATATATATATATAAAAAAGCAAAAAATCAAAAAAAAAAATCAAAAAATCATGATTTTTTGATACAAAAAATCAAGTGAAAAAATCAGTTGATTTATTATATCAATTGATTTTTTCCGTGCCATCCCTGTCCAGAACAGAGTTTTGTTACTTTAATTTCAGCATTTTACTAATAGTTATGGTACACATTCTAGTCTGCACTCGGATAATACCAAAACTTTTAAACAAGGTGGAGATGTACTGCTAGAATCTTCGACATCAGATTTTTTTCTGAATCATATGCAAATCATAACATCAAACAATAAAGATTCACTATATTCTCTATATCTAGAAAAAAGACTAATTAGAACAATTAAGGGATGCCATTAAAATCTATAGGTAAAACAACTTTAAATTATAATCAGCTGTTAACATCTATTTCATATATAATCAAGGTCTATAATTCAAGACCTTCGTTGACCTATAGGTTATCAGAAAATGATTTGGAAATTATTACTCCAAAATAATTTAAAAAAGTAAATAATATGGTAAATTCAATCTCATATTCAGTGAAGTTTCAAGATTCATATGGAAAATCAACTACCTCCTTTCACATAACTATGTCTATATTTTTTTTACTTAAGGAAACACTTTAGAGATCTTCTGACAATTACGGTATGAGTCTTATCTATTAAATTTAGCCAGATAAGCAGGAATCTCTAGCAGATTGGCCAAACGAACTAAAAAAAATTGAGATTTTAGCAGTTTCCAGATAGCTCTCGATCTCAGGCCCCGGACGGGCGCACATGCATGCGTTCTCTCATCTTCGCACATTCTATCTCAATGTAAACGTCACAGTCAGTCTTCTTCTCTTTTTTTAAATTCCTCGAATTTCGGGAAATTAGTAAACGGGCGGACGCGCGGATGATAGTTTTGTTATTCTCTGAACAACATTCTTTTTAACAAAAACATTGTGTCGGAAATAACTCTTTTATATATTTTATTTTAATAATTTAATTTTTAACTTTAATGTTAAAGGGGTACTAAATATTCGTATCATTTCATAATTAGATTACACTATATAGTACAAGAGTATAATATTTTAATAGCTAGTGATATTTTAATAGCAGATTTCATTTAGGCACACCAGATCATTTTTGTAAAAGGATATGGCCGATAATGACAGGCCTAAATTGAATTTAAGGTTTATAATTTTTTTAATATATATAATATTTTATATTACATATTATGTATAAAATATTATATTATTTAATTATTTATATATACTATTATATAATATTTATTATATAATATTATTATTTAATATATATATTATATATATTATATATTATTTATATGGTGAAATTTGGTTTAAAAATACAACTCATCCATATCTCTAAAACTACAATAGATACAAGAAAAGGAATACATTTTGGAAATCCTGGTAATATTTTAGTGCGGATTAAATGTAAAAAAAAAAATCATATATCAAAAACTACAATAGCTACAGCGAATAAAAGGAATACATTTTTTGAATCCTGGTAAATTTTATATAAGAAAATGTAAAAAAAATAACATAAAAAAAATTATTGTTATAATTATATAATTATAGAATATGATTAGAGAGCCTATTTAGAGACCTTTTAAATTTTGGGTTTAAACTTTTTCCGTTATTTTTTTTAAATAAATAGGACTTTCTATTAATTTGGCTTTTTTTAAACTAAAGAATACCCCAAGGGTATACCGCATCGATGGCAGGATCGGGGTCTCTCGGCCTTTCGGGGAACTACGAGGTAGGACTAATTTCCCCTCCGGGAAGGGTCTCTGGAACCCCCCGCTCTTTGGTATTGGGTGTCGCGGGGGTTCCTCCGCCCTCCCTTACGTGGGGGTATCGAAAACGTCCCCCCCTGTGTTCCACGTCGGCTCGAGCCCCCCAACATGCCGTGTAATACCTTTACAAATAATATATATATATATATAACTATGTCCCTGCTCCTAAAAAAATAAAAAATAGCCAATATTTAATTTTAATTTATTTTATTTTTTTTTTTTTACATTTCCTAAACTAAAATTTTACAAGGATTCCAAAAAGTATTCTTTTTCGCTGTAGCTATTGCTATTTTTGAGATATGATTTTTTTTTTTTTTTTACAAGTTTCCTACAAATATTTACCAGGATTCCAACAATGTATCCTTTTCCTGTAGCTATTGAGTTTTTAGATATGTGGTTAGTTTTAAACCAAAATATATAATACTATTATAATATATATTTATAATATATATATATATACTATATTTATTATATATTATATTTTAATAATATATATATATATATATATACTATATATATATATAATATTTATATATATATTATATATAAATATATATATATATATATTAATTATTTAGTCTATTTAGAGAGAGGAGAGAGAGAGAGAGAGAGGAGAGAAGAGGCAGAGAGAGAAGCTATCAGATTAGAGAGATAGAGAGAGAGAGGAAGAGAGAGAGAGTGAAATTTTGATTTTTCCTAAAGAATAGCTGGGATTATACCCAATCAAGTCAAGAAATTATCTTTACAATTTACATACTCTCTCTCCTCCTTTCATCTCTTCCTGAAATAAATTCCAATTTACAAAAAATATTAAACATTTTTAAAGTAAAAAACCCAAAAAGGTAAGACCAAACGGATGGAATTCTGCATTGTTTTATCAAATTGTTCATCTTTCTCTATCTATTTTCGTTCTGTATATCTCTATATTCTCTGTCTCTGGATTGGTTAATGGTAATTTCTTTCAATTCGATAGCGTTGTTCTGAGTCGATTTGCAAAACGGGCTGGCAGTTCGGCTTCTGAAACGCAGCTATACAACTTGATTCAGTATAATCAACAGCCTAACCTTTTTGACCCTTTGGGCAAAGTTTTTGAATGTCATTGTCAGTCAATGACTCTATTAACAAAGTTTGATGAGACAAAATCAATTACTCATTTCATGATAGACGCAAAAATCTTTGGCTCCAAATTTAAGCCTTTTTAACTTATTAAAAATTAGAAAACCACGCAAATAGTACGTTAAAATTACAATAGGTAATCAAATTTTTCTATATTTCTCGCTGTAGTCAGGACCGATTAATTTGGGGGAGGGGATATTTATATCGGCATGAAAATGGGGTGGGGTCCGGCCAGCTTATGGAACTTTAATTTCTCTTTGATAACATTTTTAATGTCCAATTAGTTTAAGTATTCTTTAAATTCTATATATATATATATATCTCTGATATGCTACAGGCGATTTGTATATATGTAAAGTCATTTCTTCTAATTAAATTTCGTTTAAACGGGTTGCAATCAGTATATTGTTAAGTATTAATTTAATATCTATGTTTTTTTTCCTTTAAAATCACCTCTGATGTTATATATCTCTCTCTCTATATATATATATTATATATATTATATATATATATATATATATAAAAATATATAATATATATATATATATATATATATATTATATACTATTATATATATATTATATTAATGAGAGAGAAGAGAGAGAAGATAAAGAAGAGAGAGAGAGAAGAGAGAAGAGAAGAGAGAAGAGAGAGGAGAGAGAGAGATTCATTGCAGAATGTTTTTAAATTTTCCGAATTATTATTTACAAATATACTGACTGGCAACCCGTTTAACCGAATTTACTAAGCATGACAAACAGGGGAAACAGGGATCTTACCATAAAGTTCTAATCTTACTACCTCTCCCATTGTACTACTCATCTTCCTGCTAGTTTTTCGCCAGATTTTGGGTATATGTTGTATATATTATATATATTCTATTTTTGTTTTTAAATAAAATCGGGATGTTTCAATATTGTGTTTAAGCAACAAGCAACTCTGCCACATTTTCTTTTTTTTGTTAATAAAGCAACGTTTAGTCTTATTTTTTTTTATATATATAATATATATAGTATATTTTATATATTATTAAATATATATATATATATTATAATTATATATTATTATATTTATTATATTATATATATATATAATAAATATATATATTTATATATAAATATATATATATATATTAATAATAATATATATTATATATTATATATATATATATTTCTGACCTTCGATTCGATATAGCGCGATTTATATTATTCGATACGATATCTATCGGATATATATATTATATAAATATATTATATATGTAATATATATATATATATATTTATTATTATATATTCTTATAAATAAAAATGTGTTTATATATATATATATAAAGAATTTACTTTAATTTTAAATCCTTGAAGAATTTTCTGCTTATGTACAAATTATAATATATACATATTATATTATTATTTTATTTATATATATATATTATATTATTTATTTTTATAATATATATATTATATTTATATTATATTTAATTTATAATCTGTCTTAATCTCTATATACTTATCATTAACTAGACTTAAAAAGCGTACAGTAAACGACCTACTGATTATCTTGTGGCCGTACGACACTAGACCTAACCTAGATGGATTGTCGTTGCCTGTATTATATATATATATTCTCTTATTATCTCTATTATTGTATTGTGTGTATCTGTTGTAAACTCTAAGACCTAACTTAGATAGTCTGTCTTTAGGTATAAATACAAAATGTGTTAAGTTTGCATAAATATTTTTTTTTTATTTCTATCTGCCCTAAGAATCTTTTTATGGATAATTCTGCTATATTTATCTATATATATTATTACGGGCCAAAATACCCAGAGTAAGATGTGTCTCTTATATCTATCTATATATATTATATATAATATCACTTATCTCTATCTATATTTATGTTAATTTTTGAGCGCAAATATATTTTGTATTCTATCTATTTTATTATCTATATTTATATATATAATAACTTTCCCCTACTATTCTACATATTTTTAGACAGTTGGAATAAATCTTTAAATTCATATTGTTCTATCTTATATTATATATATATATATATATATATATATATATATATAATAATATACACTACTCTCACAGCTAGAGCTAAAAACGTTTTCTGTTTTTTTTTTTTTGAAAGTTCCAAAAACAAAATTTTATTCCAATTGGCTTTATATATATATATATATATATATATATTATATATATATATAAATATTTTTATTTTTTATATTTGATAGTTAAAAAAATAAAAATTATATATTATTATTTTATATATTTAATAATTATATTATATTCAATAATATCATTATTTTGAAATCGAAGGTCAGACAGAAACTTAAGTTTAGCCATATATATATATATATATAATTATATATATTATTATATATTTATTATATTATTATATTATATATTATATATTATTATATATAATAATATATATATATATATATAATATAATATATATATATATTATATAGGAACTTGTCTTAAAAGGATTTAACCGCATTATATATCGAACGTTTT
>JABUQX010035209.1:15000-19993 GCA_015478945.1 Trachelipus rathkii
AGAGGAGGTAGTATCTATATAAATTATATATATATATATATATAATATATATATAATATATATATAAGTAGAGGTATTATATATATATATATATATAAATATACTATATATATATAATAACATATATATATATATATATAGCTATATAATATATATATATAGAGATATGTATATATAATATTATATATATATATATATATATATATATATATATATATATATATATATATATTATATATTAATATATATATATATCTATAGTATATAGCTATATAGTAGAGAGAGGTATATAAGTAAAGGAGGAGGAAGCGCGCGCGCGGGACTATAACAAGCCGTTAAAAAATTTTTGATGTTGATCGGTACAAGTCATAATAAAAGTTATCCACAATGTTCCAAATATTTGAATTTTTGAAAAGCAAATAAGATATATTTTTTTTTCCACTCATCCGATCAACATCAATTTTCAGGGCTTGTGTAGTCGGGCGTGATACATCTGTTACTTATTAAGATGATTTATTTGTATACTCAAAAACAAAAAGCAAAAATTTAAACTTCCAAAAAGCATTTTTTTTTGAAATTTGTTCCAAGAACAAATCCAAAAAAATATGGGCATATAAATAAAGAAATTATCTAAGTAAAAAATTTGACTCTCTCCTGACTACAATATGCCCTGAAAATTTCTTCCACTTCGCCCGAACAGGAAAAAAAATATCGCAATCTTTCATTTCAAAATCCAAAAAGTGGGTTTGGAAACTGGACAACGCTGAGCACAAAAATCAAAAAAATCAAAAAAATTTCTTTGTATATTGTAGGAAATAGACCTATCTATGTATATTTCAGTTTGAAGTCATTTCGACAAAATTATGGAGTTGATACGAAAATGTCAAAAACATGGGGTTTTGAAAAACTGAAAATTCTGAAAATGACTACAGTCAGAGAAAACAGCCTTTTTTCTCTCTTATTGTAGATACTACCGCTGATATTTCAAAGCAAGTTCAATTAAGTGTAGTGATCAGGTATGTCAAAGTAGACTTAATTAAGCCAACCAAATATAGAAAATTTTATGAATGAAGAAAAATTTGTGGGTTTTTATAACATAACAGAAAACAGTAGAAAAACTGTTAAAAAAAAGATACATTAAGTAAGGTATTAGATAACAAAAACATGAAATTAGAAAAAGGCAGAGGTCAAGGCTATGATGGAGAGGCAAAATATGCGAGGAAATAATTCAGGACGGGCAGCGGAGAGAGCAAAGCATGATATTACATTCCATTTGGTGCAGCTCAATAATTCATAAATAATCCATAAATTCTTCTTATATAATGTTATTACTGGCTTTTCAAAAATTTTATGACAAACACTGGAAAAAGTAATAGGTGTATTGATTGTCAGTTTTAGGTACATTGCGCTCGGGTAGCTAAGGATAACAAACGATGTTCAATTAAATAACGGAATGCATCAACAAAAACACTAAAAATGTGATCTAATAATTTTTATTTGGTCTTTCCAGTATGTCTTTTTTTTTTTTTTTTTTTTTTTTTTTTGGTTTTTTTTTTTTTTTTTTTTTTTACAGATCACCACCACCTCACGGGCCGAGCCCTAATCTAGGAGGGGGTTACTACTCTTAAACGGTCAGCAAGACGAGCAAGCCAAGGAGAGAAACAGCTCACACTTCTCCCCACCCCGGCCAGTGCCGAAACCTTGGGACCCTCGCTTAGTTTGGCGAGTGCTCTAACTCTGAATCCCCGGGCACTGTTATGTTAATTAATGTAAAATATATAAAAAGAGTATAAATAAAGAATATAATACTACATACACACATACGTAAAAAGACATACATATACATACGTCATACAAATACAAATATATATAACCTAACAATCAGTAAACAATATTTATCCTGATTAGCTTAAACTTTATGTGATTCATTAAGCGAATAACATTAATTAAGTACTAACACCAATTAATTACAGCTCTCAACTATTTTCATGTAACACTAGTTTTATCACTATAATTTTTATATTTATTATGTATTATTATTCAATTATTATTATTAGTGAATTATTATTATTATTATAAATTAATATCTTTGATTATGTAGAGGAGGAGAGTGAGTGATTCATTGACACAAAGTTGCCACAGTATCACTTTAATCATTACACTAGTATTTGGTCACTAATTATATTAATTATACCATTAGTAGATTATCAGAATGAATCCCAATCTCTAGCAACCACCATGTTTATCGAGCAAGTCCCTTGTTTAGCCTGAATAAGATTCTGAAGGCGGTCATAACCACACTGGGCAGCTTTACATTAAATCAGGGATTGCCATTGATCAAATTAAAAAGTCCGATGAAGTATTCAAATATAAATTTTTCCAAATTAAACAAAAGTCTTTCTAATATCAAATTTTATATCTTTCAGCCGAAGATATTAGGAAGTATGTTTTAATCTGAAAAGTTGAAAATATAATATTCATTTAAAGAAATATTTTCTTTTAAAATTAATTTACTTTGCCAAAAACGTGTAAAAATTGAAAATTCTTCTATCAAATCTTCTCCGATGTTATTCCATCCAAAACTCAGTAGCTTGTCAAGACATCATCATAAGTGACACAATCTTGCAGCCCCTTCTGAAATTTCTTTCAAATACGTCTTGTTCCTTTCTTTTCTGATTTTCTGCTCTCTGTCTCTATTACTTACCTCTCAGAGTCTGAATTCATATAATTACTAACAATATAAAAAACAATTCAAAATGTATCATTATTCTATATATATATATATTAGCAAGTCAAGTGAACAATTCCCTAGCTCTCTATCTATAAATATTATATATTTTTTGAGTTATTCTATGTCTTGTGTTCAAAGTAAATTGTATATATATATATCTATATGTCTCGAGAAGGGATTGCAAAGCCAACATACAATATCTTCAGAAAGCAACTTACCTATTGGGAAAAGCAAAATCAAACTTATGTGAGCTAAAACACAGAGATTGGAGAGAGTGAGTGAGAGAAGGAGATTGGAGAGAGATCAAATTGGGAACATTGGAGATATATATTTATATATATATCTCTATATACATCTAATATATATCTATATATATATGTTTATGTATCTTAATGAAAGAATTGAAACCCATTGAAATGCCTTTAGAATAAGGTTCTATATATCTATATTTATATATATCTATATTTATGATGTTAATGAATTATCTTGCTCCTGCAGCAATAGTAGAGCTACGAAATGAAAAGTTGCAAGAAAAGACTACAAAACTGGTAGAAAAAATACGATTTAGATTTATCTTTCAGTTATGAACAATTAATCACCCTCAAAAGCATTAATGACTACAGAAGTGAAGATGAAATAGTGTATTCTTATTTATATATATATTATTATATATCTGTTATATATATCTTGTCTGCTTAGCAAGTAGCTTTACCAAACTTGTATATCTAGTCTTATTTCATTATATATTAGTAATCATTCTGTCTATACTATCTATATTCTCTAAAGCCAAGTTAATTTAAACTTTTTAAGGAACAGTATGACACAACCCCCGCCTAAATGCATTGGCTTATTAAGCCATTGCAAAATGAAAAACATGTCGTACATCCCCCGATCCTGAAAAGAGAAGGGGTTAATGACAAATTCATGCGCAATGAAGCAAAAAAGTTTTGGATGGGAGGAGTATAAAGCATTCATCCCTTCGAATATTTTTGAGCAAACCCGAGAAGCAGATATTTCACAAATTTTGGCAAGTTAACATTCTTATTCTATAATTTCTTGCATATATATATATATATATATATATCTATATATATATTATATATAAATATATATATATATATATAAAATATATAGAGAGAGAGGGTATATATATATATTATAATATAATATCAATAACTAGATTTGATCTATTTTTTGGAGGAGGGGAGAGGGAAATTAGATATTTAAGTAAAAATAGTAATTAAACAATTTAGAAGCAGAATGTAAAGATTTTTTGGAGAATTTGATTAAATTTTTGTACAAGAAAGAGAGAGAGAGAGGGATCATGTTTTTCCCATTTTAAAGAACAATTTATCTCCATTTTTAACCAATACTCTTTCAAAAATTCATCTACTTTTTTTGTTTGCAAATATCTAAAATTTCTCCATAAAGAAGGAGTCTAACTGAATATATATAATATATATATATATAAATATATATATATATATATATATAATAATATATATATAATACTATATATATATTATATATATATATGTAATATATATATATATTATATATATATATATATAATATATATACTATAATATAATATATATATATATTATATAATATTATGATATGTATATATATGGTGGCCCAAGGGGGGCCCCATGCCACTTTGGCAGTTGAAATAAATACTAATGTTGTATTAATCTCGTTTTTTAAAGTGAAAGATGTTATTAAATGAGTTAATGATTTTTTTTACCTGTTCTAGGGGAGAAATTATATATATATTATATAATATAAGTTATATATATATTATTTTATATAATAAATACTATATATATATATATAATTTATAGTATATATATATATATAATATAAATATATATAATTATATAAGGAGAGAGAGAGGAGAGGAGCAGAGAGAGAGAAGAGAGGTGAGGTAATGGAAGTAAGTGTAAGATTTTATATGAAAAATAGCTTTAAACAACTTAGCTAAGGAACAACAACTTAATTTTAAAAAAATCTGGAAGGCCTACATTTCTTAATTTCCAAATAACATCCAAAGGCAATAATGTTCCTGGCATATATATATATATATATATATAATATATATATATTATATATATATATACTATAAATTATATCGGGAGGTATATAATATATATATTATATAATATGGAGAGAGAGGAGGGGTATATAGAGTATATATATATAATATTACTGCCTACCGCAATTATACTTCAAGGTACGCACTGGGAGAGTAGGTGCGTGCGG
>JABUQX010035210.1:0-33473 GCA_015478945.1 Trachelipus rathkii
CATTGCTTGTTGAAGTTTAGTTTGGGTGTTTAACCGTTTCGCATTTATCGTAAGCTGCTTTCGCGTTGTAGAGAGAAAAATCATTTGGTGATTGAAGACGAGCGATAGCAGGTAAATCGATGGCATCTACTGTTACCGAGGAGATTCAGGAAAAAGCATCCGCCACAATGTTATCTGCTCCTCTAAGGTAGGTCATTGAAGAGAACATTTTGCTTGATTGTTACTGTAAACTAAACTGAAACAAGAGGTTTGTGATCGGTGCACAAGATAATATTTCTTCCTTCTAACATATGCTTGAAATGAAAAACAGAATAGTAGGCTGCTAGAAGTTCACGGTCGAATGCTGAATATTTACGTTGTTGTTCTGATAGCTTTTTGCTGTAGAAATCTATTGGTACTGGCTGTCCATCAACCATCTGATGGAGGGGCTGCTCCTATAGATGTCTGACTACTATCCGTTACAAGTTGAAGATGGGTTACATTTGGAAGAGAAAATGGAAGAGTTGTGGCGTTTTGAAGTTGATTCTTGATTTCAATAAAGACATCTTCTTCAATAGTCCAAGTAAGAGATTTATCTTTTGGATGGAGTTTTTGCTTTCTGATAAAGGAAAGACGAGTCTGACAAAACAAGAAATAAAACGTCGGTAGTATCCGATCATTCCCAAGAATCTTCTAAGAGCTGTTGAGTCTCGAGGAAGAGGAGTAACTGGAAATTTCGAACTTCTTTTCTGAAGGAAGAAATATGGAATCCCAAATAGGTGAGAGATGACTTGAAGAATTCACATTTTTCTAAGGATATTTTGAAAGAATTTTCTTGAAGAACTTGAAAACTGTCTTGAGATGTTCTTCATGCTGTTCTGGAGTTGATGAAAAAATTACCAAGTCATCTAGGTATATGTAAATAAATTGAAGATTTCTAAAAATGGAGTCCATTATTCTTTGAAAAGTAGGCCCAGCATTTTTCAAACCAAATGGCATAGAAACATATTCAAAAAGGCCAAAAGGAGTTGTAATTTCGTTTTATTCATTCCCCCAGGTCGTATCGGAATTTGATGGCATGCCTTCTGAAGGTCTATTTTTACTGAATTGGTGTTTCTCCATGAAGACGTTGAGAGACTTTGAATGTGAGGAAGTGGATACTCATCTCGTTTGGTTATAGCATTAAAGATATGTAATTACCACAAGGCCTCCAAGTTCCTGGGATTTTCGTTGGCATAAGAGGAAGCGGAGAAGCCCAAGAGTCTCTCTCTCTCTCTCTCTCTCTCTCTCTCTCTCTCTCTCTCTCTCTCTCTCTCTCTCTCTCTCTCTCTCTCTCTCTCTCTCTCTCTCTCTCTCTCTCTCTCTCTCTCTCTCTCTCTCTCTCTCTCCCTCTCTCTCTCTCTCTCTCTCTCTCTCTCTCTCTCTCTCTCTCTCTCTCTCTCTCTCTCTCTCTCTCTCTCTCTCTCTCTCTCTCTCTCTCTCTCTCTCTCTCTCTCTCTCTCTCTCTCTCTCTCTCTCTCTCTCTCTCTCTCTCTCTCTCTCTCTCTCTCTCTCTCTCTCTCTCTCTCTCTCTCTCTCTCTCTCTCTCTCTCTCTCTCTCTCTCTCTCTCTCTCTCTCTCTCTCTCTCTCTCTCTCTCTCTCTCTCTCTCTCTCTCTCTCTCTCTCTCTCTCTCTCTCTCTCTCATACAAAGCCAGATCGAAGGAACTATTGCCGGTATTAAGAATTAAAACCCTCAGTTTTCCTGAAACATCCGTTCAACTTGGTTCCGAGTTTTGGAAGCGCAATTTCATCTTAGCAAAATTACCTCCGAAAAGTCGAAGTACGTCCACGCTCTCTCCCAGCTTCAAACTGATGTCGTTAATCTTATATCCTCTACAGAACTTGATGCCCAAGCCTACACTACCCTGAAGAAAGCCGTCATTACAATCTACGAGAAAAGCAAGACGATATTGTTTAACGAGTTTATGTCAAAACAAACTTACAGTGGCAAGCCTTCTCTTCACTTACGAGAAATGCTCAGTTATGGCACCAAATTAAAGATTGGAGAAGATATCATCAGAATGCAGTTTTAAAAGCACTTTCAAATTTCATTCCTCAGACTCTGGCTTCTCAAAACTCACTTACCCTTGTCTAACTTGGTAAACTAGACAATGTTTTAGTGTCGTCTGCTCCTGTAATGACAGTGGCTACTCAAGCCGCAACAGCAACAACAGGAATATCTTTAGGACCCCGCCCATATAGCCAGAAACAAAGACCCCATGTTTTCCCTGCACACATTTACTTCGCTCAACAGGCAAGAACATGCAAGCTATGGTGCAAGTGGCCTGACAAATCTAACTTGTAGATGCAACCCTCGTCTGTTCCCTCTTCAAATCTCCTACACCTTCGGAAAATTAGAAGAGCGAGCTGATTGCTGCTCTATAATTAGTACGCAACTTACTATAAGTTACGATATTCGGCGCAAATACTCTCTTCCTCTTGGACACCGGAGCTTCAGTTTCAAGCCTACCTTCTTCAATGGTAACCAACATGTCCCTATTTTCCACTAACGTCAATTGTTTCGCAGCTAATGGTTCGCCTATCAAGTGTTATGGTGAAATAGCGACATATATAACAATCAAGAAGCTTCGTCGAGAATTTCATTGGACTTTCATAGTAGCTGATATCGCAATGTCAATATTGGGTATGGATTTTCTACCATTACAACTTAATTATCGATTGTGGGAAGAAAATTCTACAAGACACAAATACTTCTCTTCTAGCACCTCTTCAAGTCTCTTTCAAAGAAGTTCCTTCATTACAAATTAATGCCAACATTGAAGACTCCAATATCTCATCTTTGCAATTTCCATTTTAACATCACCTATCGACTTGACAAACATCAAATTTAACCAACAAGGATATGTTCATTACATAAAAACAGGTGATTATCCTCCTGTGTTTGCAAAACCTCGCCGTCTTCCTGAAGATAAACTTAAAGCAGCAAAAGCAGAATTCGACACTCTCTTGAAGAATGGAATCATCCGACCTTCCAAGTCTTCTTGGGCTTCTCCGCTCCATCTGGTGCCAAAGAAAACCCCAGGAACTTGGAGGCCTTGTGGTGATTACAGATCTTTGAATGCTATAACTAAAAGAGATGGATATCCACTTCCTCACATTCAAAGTCTCTCACAACGTCTTCATGGAGAAACAATCTTCAGTAAAATAGACCTTAAGAAGGCATGCCATCAAATTCCGATACGACCGGAGGACATTGAAAAGACTGCCATTACAACTCCTTTCGGCCTGTTTGAATACGTTTCTATGCCATTTGGTTTGAAAAATGCTGGGCCTACTTTTCAAAGAATAATGGACTCCATTTTTAGAAATCTTCAATTTATTTACATATACCTAGATGACTTGTAATTTTCATCATCTCCAAAACAGCATGAAGAACATCTCAAGACAGTTTTCAAGCTTCTTCAAGAAAATTCTTTCAAAATATCCTTAGAAAAATGTGAATTCTTCAAGTCATCTCTCACCTATTTGGGATGCCATACTTCTTCAGATGGAAATTCTCCACCTTCAGAAAAAAAAGTCCGAAATTTCCAATTACCCTCTTCCTCGAGACTCAGCAGCTCTTAGAAGATTCTTGGGAATGATTGGATACTACCGACGTTATATTTCTTGTTTTGTCAGACTCGTCTTTCCTTTATCAGAAAAAGCAAAACCCCATCCAAAAGATAAATCTTTTACTTGGACCACAAAAGAAGAAGATGTCTTTATTGAAATGAAGAATCAACTTCAAAAAGCCACAAACTCTTCCATTTTCTCTTTCAAATGTAACCCATCTTTAGCTTGGAGTATACCAAGTTTCATGATTCTACGTCGATATTCAATGTTTTGGGGGCAACACCCCCCTCTAAGGGGTGTACGGCCATTTAACTTCGGCTGCAGCGAGGATACTTTATATGAAGTGTGTATGCCAAGTTTCATCTTTCTACGATCATTTCCTATTTCTAGGGACCAGCACCCCCCTACGGTGGGTGTACGGTCATGTAACCTCGTCTACGACGAGGTTACCTTATAAGAAGGGTGTATACCAAGTTTCAGCCTTCTACGTCAATATCCAATGTTTGGGGGCCAGCACCCCTACGGGGGTGCATGGCCGTAACCTTGTCTACGACGAGGTTACGTCACCCCTAAACGGGATGTAAAGTTTGAGAGAGATACCATGTAGCAATCTCTATCCGGTGCTTGGTGCGGTGCGGGACCACTGCGGGGCGGTGTCAACGCTTTGAACAACAATTATACATACATAATTAACAAATAATAAAAATTAAATAAATAAAAATAACCTAGGTAATGATACCTAAAATATTTCGATCCACCCTTATTTTGTGTGTGTCTGTGTGTGTGCATGCTCGCGTGAGTAAAAATCGGATTTCGACTCAAAATCGATACCCTGCGGGTATCGATTTTTCGACGCAGCGCTCAAGGTTAAATTTACTTTCACTTTTAAAGTGCCTGCCGTATAAATATATTATATATATATATATATATATATATATATATATATATATATATATATATATATATATATATATATATATATATATATATATATATATATATATATATATAAAATATATATATATGTATTAAATTACCAAAACACCGCATGATATCTCGAAAACTACGATAGGTACAAGAAAACTAATAACATATTTGGAATCAGCGTATGAAATTTGTATGGAAAATGGAAAAAATTATTTTTTTTTTTTTTGATATCTCGAAAACTACGATAGGTACAAGAAAACTAATAACATATTTGGAATCAGCGTATGAAATTTGTATGGAAATGGTTTTTTTTTTTTAGGGGGCTCGAGCCGACGGTGGGACAGAGCGTCGTTCCCCGGAAGGCCGAGAGACCCCGACTCTTTGCAGTTTACTCGGGGGGTATTCTTTAAGTTAAAAAAAAATAAAAAAAAAGTATCATTTTCCATACAAATTTCATACGCTGATTCCAAATATGTTATTAGTTTTCTTGTACCTATCGTAATTTTCGAGATATCAAAAAATTAAAAAAATCCATTTTTCCAGCCTAAATTCCCTAAATTCAAATGTTATTCTTTTTGTTTACTATCGTATTTTTCGAGATATCATGCGGGTGTTTGTGTTAAGTTTTATATATATATATATATATATATATATATATATATATATATATATATATATATATATATATATATATATATATATATATATATATATATATATATATATATATATATATATATATATATATATATATATATATATATATAACATATGCTTTAAAATTAAATCTACATGAATATGACTCCACTGATGCACGATATAAAAAAAAATTAAATAAAAAAAATACAAAAATACAGTAATTTTAATTCATAAAAACAAAACTTCTTTTCAGAGAGAGAGAGAGAGAGAGAGAGAAGAGAGAAGAAGAAGAGAAAGAAAGAAGAAGAAAGAAGAGAGAGAGAGATCACAAATGAACGTCATACTTGTTCTTAATGATAACGACATTCTATAAGGAGTTTGAGGACTACAATCTTCGGAATAGAACAAGAGCTAAAAAAACTGACATAAAGAATGTGGTTTCTCTCTTTTCGTGACTCTCCCTTTTTATTTCAATTATATAATCCCTTGGGTATAAAGTTATCAGATTACTTGTTAAAACTACTCAAGATATATATATATATATATATATATATATATATATATATATATATATATATATATATATATATATATATATATATATATATATATATATATATATATATATATATATATATATGAAGACAAAGTCTACCTATTGACCTTTTGATCTAAAGTAAATTTTTAATTTTAACTTATTATAAATTAAACTACATATAAAATATAATATAGAAATCATAGGGAAATTATATTTTGAAGTTATAATTCAAAAAAAAATATTACAATATTCATGTGTTTACTTTATGATGCGGAGGAATTTGTAGACATTTTACCCAATGTAGACTCATAACAGGGATGCCATCGCTTGAGTTTTTTCTCAAGTTCTTGAGTTTTTGGCATTCATCTTGAGTACTTGAGTTTTTCCTAAATATATATATATATATATATATATATATATATATATATATATATATATATATATATATATATATATACTATATATATATATATATATATATATATATATATATATATATATACAGTATATATATATTATTTGTTAAGGTATTACACGGCAAAATAGGGGGGCTCGAGCCGACGGGGGAGCAGAAGGGGGACGATTTCCATACGGGAAGGGGCGGAGGAACCCCGCGACACCCAAATACAAAGAGCGGGGTTCCGGAGACCCTCCCGGAGGGAAATAGTCCTGCCCTGTCGTTCCCCGGAAGGAGAGACCCCGACTCCTACCATCTTTGCGGTTTACCCTAGGATTATATATATTTAGTTATATATATATATATATATATATATATATATATATATATATATATATATATATATATATATATATATATATATATATATATATATATATATATATATATATATATAGGAAAAAGTTACTTAACGCCCACACGGAACGGGAGCTCGGATAAAAAAAAATTTTATAGGTAGCATCTATGATACATAAATAGATGATCTAGGTGCTTATATTTATTTACCAAGTCTAGGGCGAAATTATATATATTATTTGTAAAGGTAACACGGCAATGTAGGGGGCTCGAGCCGACGGGGAACACAGGGGGGGACGTTTTCCATACCCCGTAGGGGAGGGGCGGAGGAACCCCCGCGACACCCAAATACCAAAGAGCGGGGGTTCCGGAGACCCTCCCCGGAGGGGGGGAAATAGTCCTACCCCGTAGTTCCCCGGAAGGCCGAGAGACCCCGACTCCTGCCATCGGTGCGGTATACCCTTGGGGTATTCTTTAATTACATTTTCCTTACTAAAAATTTTACCAGGATTCCAAAAATTTATTTTTTTTCGCTGTAGCTATTGTAGTTTTTGAGATATGATTGTTTTTTTTTTTTTTTCATTTCGACCCTAAAACGTCTATTTATGTATCATAGAGGCTACCTGTGAAATTTTTTTTTTGATCCGAGCTCCCGTTCCGTGTGGGCGTTAAGTAACTTTTACCATATATATATATATATATATATATATATATATATATATATATATATATATATATATATATATATATATATATATATATATATATATATTACTATATATATATACATACCAGGCGTTGTATATATTTATATATATGCCTCTAATATATATAATGTGGTAACTGGCAGCGAAATCGCTGACAGAGAGTCAGAATGGCCTACTCCCTTTTTCCGTAGCTGTTCTAGGCATCTTCCTGGCTGCCATTCGACAAAGGTCGCCTCCCATCAACTGATTATTATCCTGCTCTCCGACAAGGCTTCCGGTCTTATTGGCAGGATTACTGGGCGAAGTGATAAGAAGACTGAAACTTAGAAATATAAGGCCGAACATTGGTGAGTGGTCTTCCTCTCACCAGCGAAATCTCTTGCACGAATAACTCACAGCCACTATATATCACGGGATCCTCCTACCATCTGCAAATTTTGACGCCGTTATTCCCCACAATCTGTTCCAATCTGTTCACCATACCTTACCTTTTCATTTTCCTATTCTATAGGGTTCATAACATCTTCTAAAAAGATATCCCATATCTTGTCTGAATCCTCCCACTTCAATAGTAACTATTTTCTCTTACCTTCAAGAATTGAATATTCTTCACAATATATAATTTTGTAATGTAATATAAGGACTATATATAATGTATGTCATCTTTTAATTTATCTTTTTATTTATTTTTTGACTGAATATTCATTTCGCCATCCAAATGTTTTTTTAAAATAAATATGAGCCAGGACCCACCCATGGAGTTGAATATTCAACCCAGTGTGGCCGCTTCCTTGTGAGCCGTGGTGGGTCCTGTATTAACTATATATATATATATATATATATATATATATATATATATATATATATATATATATATATATATATATACTATATATATATATATATATATATATATATATATATATATATATATATATATATATATATATATATATATATATATATAATAAACCGGAAAGAAGGAAAAACGCAAAATAAAACTCAATAGATTAGCATGAAAAAAGCTATGGGCGCAATATCACAAAAGTATGGCGCCGTAAGCACCGATCCGTGAGCGCTGGAAAAATATTATAAAAGAAACATAAAACTCTTGAGAACAGTTACAATTATTTGTTTTATGTTATTTTTATGAGGAATTGGGCGACTTCAGTTAACTTTTTCACGAACATTTCTCGAGTTTCTCTTTGTGTTTTTCTTGTTCGCAGATCATGAAAGAGGATGTCGCTATATTTGAAAACTTCCTCCATAGACAAATGTTATAAATAAAGGGGAGATTTCATAGCTATATATATATATGTATATATATATATATATATATATATATATATATATATATATATATATATATAACTATATATATATATATATATGTATGTATATATATATATATATATATATATATATATATATATATATATATATATATATATAAATATATCTTCTTCTTTATAATATATATATATAATAATAATATATATATATATGTATATATATATATATATATATATATATATATATATATATATATATATATATATATATATATATATATATATATATATATATATATATATATATATATATATATATATATATATATATATATATATATATATATATATATATATATAAAATAAATATATATCTAAATATATATATATATATATATATATATATATATATATATATATATATATATATATATATATATATATATATATATATATATATATATATATATATATATATATATATATATATATATATATATATATATATATATATATATATATATATATATATATATATATATATATATATATATATAAATATTTTCTCTATATATCTATATATATATATATATATATATATGTGTGTTTTTGCAATATTTGCGAGTTCGTAAATTCCATCACGTAAAGAAATTATCATCTTCATTTTCTGATTCAAACTCTACTATCTTGAAAGTTACTCCGACTCCGACCTCTTGAAAATTACCGACTCCGACTCCGACTCCGACTCCACCCTCTTCAAAATTACCGACTCCGACTCCGACTCCGACTCCGGCCTCTTGAAAATTACCGACTCCGACTCCGACTCCGACTCCGACTCCACCCTTGTTGAAAATTGCAAACCGACTCCGACTCCACCCTCTGGTAAGTTATATATATCTATAAAAAGTTAGATATATATATATATATATATATATATATATATATATATATATATATATATATATATATATATATATATATATATCTATATATATATATATATATATATATATATATATATATATATATATATATATATATATATATATATATGAGGGTATTTTGTTACCTGTGTTAATGTATAGTAGTGAGACTATGGTCTGAAATAAGAGGTATTGATCTAAAGTACAATGTGTTCAGATGGACAATCCTATGGGCGTGTTAGGTGGGAGAAGAATTGGCAAAATAAGGAATGAACGTATTAGAGAGTTGTGTGTGAAGAAAGGAATAAATGAGAGAATCAATGAAAAAGTACGTTGCGATGGTTTGGTCATGTGGAAAGGATGGATGATAGTCGGTTGGTTAAGCGAATGTATATAGTGGTGAGTGTGCTGGGAATCGACCGGCTGGGAGACCGAAGGAAAAGTGGATTGAGTCAGTAAAGGAATGCCTGAAGGAGAGAAATGTGAGTTTGGCAGAGGCGAGAAGAAATGCAAAATAGTAGTGAATGGCTGGGTTTTGTGAGGGGGGGGGTATGTTTGTAGCCCACCTGGGGTGGGGATAAACCTTACATTGGCGGGATGCCATGGTGAGGTCCGTCAGGGTCCCTTGAAGCTCTAGGATGGATTTTCTGACTGCGACGAGCTCTCACTAAAAGGTATAAAGGGGCGGAAAGACTGGGCTTTCTTTTCGACTTTCGTCATATTCTTCTACTACTTTTCTGTTTCCAATGCATGCTACGCACCTTACCCCCAGTCTTGGAGGAGAGAGAGAAAGGTGGGTGGTATGATTATATATATATATATATATATATATATATATATATATATATATATATATATATATATATATATATATATATATATATATATATATATATATATATATATATATATATATATATATATATATATATATATATATATATATATATATATAGGGTCGCAACCAAAAATAAATTTTTTGTTTTTATTAAGATTATATATATATATATATATATATATATATATATATATATATATATATATATATATATATATATATATATATATATATATATATATATTTATATATATATATATATATATATATATATATATATATATATATATATATATATATATATATATATATATATATATATATATATATATATTACTTCAATAAAGGGCAGGGTCCAATATTTGTTTCGGGCTGAGCCCAATTTTCACCACCAAAGATGGACATAAAATTCTTAATTTTTACGCCAATTTTGATGGGAAAAGAAGCAAACTGTAGCTTTTTCTGAACTCTTAAACGTCGTTTTCGAGTGTTTCTGTCTGTAGTCATTCTTTCAGATTTTCAATTTCTCTGAACCTATGTTTTGACATTTTGGCTTCAACTACTACAATTTTTTTCAAGTGACTTCAAACTTGAAATATATAGATGGGTCCATTACCTACAAAATGCACGAAATAGTTTTTGGATTTTTTAAAATTTGTGCTTTGCAATGTCAAAATTCAAAATCCACTTTTTTGGTTTTTAAAATGAAAAATTGCGATAACTTTTTTTCTTCTCATTCGATCTGAATGAAATTTCAGAGCATATGTAGTCGAATATTTTGGGAAAATTTTTAATTTTTTTTTCTTTTGTAGGTTTAAAAAATTATCTAAGTAAAAAAGATGCATCCCACCCGACTATATAGCTCCGAAAATTTGATATTGATGGGATAAAAGTAAAAAAAAAAAATATCACTTTTCAAAAAAAAAAAACATTTTTAAAAGTGAAATATTGGGTAAATATCTAGATTTGAATCAGTGTATATTTTCGGAAAAAAATTTTTAAGTTCAAAAAAATTTCTAAGTTCAGAAAAGTTAAGTTAAGTAAAGTTTTTTAAGAAAATTCTTTAGTGGCAAGCTTCTGGAATTATGCCAGAAGCTTGCCACTAAACAATTTTCTTAAAAAACCTGAATTCACAATTACACAGAAAACCGCAAATATACACTGATTCAATATAGAATAATACCGAAATATTGATATATCTTTTTCTACTTGTCCGATCAACATCAAATTTTCAGGGCTTGTATAGCCGGGCAAGATACATCTTTTTACTTAGATATAATTGTTTTTGTATACTCAAAATAAAATTTCAAAATTTCCAAAAAAAAATTTTGTTGAAAATTTGTTCCAAGAACAATCACAAAACTACTGCATATACAAAGAAAATATCTAAATAAAAATTGTGCATCTCCCAAGACTGCATATGCTCTGACAATTTCATCCAGATCGCATGAGCAGAAAGAAAGTTATCGCAATTTTTCATTTTAAAAACCAAATGAAGTGGGTTTTGAATTTTGACATTGCTGAGCACAAATTTAAAAAATCAAAAAAATATTTCGTGCATTTTGTAGGTAATGGACCCATCAAAGTATATTTCAAGTATGAAGTCATTTCGAAATAAATTGTAAAAGTTGAAAGGAGCAATGTCAAAAACATAGGTTTTGAAAAAATGAAAATTCTGAGAAAAAAAACACTCGAACAAAAAAACACTCGAAACGACAGTGGTCAGAAAAGCTACAGTTTGTTTTGCTATCAAAATTAGTGAAACCAAAGGTACATATCCGACCCTAGGATGGGGTTGAAAATTGGAGCTCAGTCAACTAAACTATAACATTATTCAGTAATGTAACATGAATAGTAATTTGAAAATAAAATTAAAAGATATCATTTATTCATATAAAAAATTCTTAATTTTTATCTCTTAACAACAAAGATGATTGATAACTTCTTCCGTTTATATTGTGCAGCTACGATGAACACTCATTAAAGCTAGTTCTGTTAGGCTTTCTTCTCCTGTAGAATTGAAAAAGTATGTTTTGAGCCTTTTCAGAGTATAGAAAATATTTTTTTCATGTTTATATATATATATATATATATATATATATATATATATATATATAGGTATATATATATATATATATATATATATATATATATATATATATATATATATATATATATATATATATATATATATATATATATATATATAATAATCTGCCAGATCTCCCCTCATTTTTTTTTTTTTTTCTGTTTTTATATTATTGAGGAAGCAGAAAAAGCCGTTCAACGCTAACTTGCTTTGGAGGTAGACCACTCGACGCTTTCGACTAAGCTCTTCAATATCTAGAAGCTTTTTATACTCATCTTCTGAGCTTTCTGAAAATGACTTGAGAAGGTAGTAATGGGGATAGTTGTAGTTTCATCACTTACAATATGTTCAGATGTTTCCTTTTCTTCTTGAACTTCCTGCAACCCTTTAATACAAATGACCCTGTAGATAGGATCAATATAAACAGCAGCTAGTAGAATATTACATTGTCAATGAGAGAAATTTCTCTTCGTACCATGGAGTCTTTTATTTCTTCAGCATCTTAAATATAGATGGTATAAGGTTGAAGGTTGAATTTATTAGAATATAATTCAAATTGAAACATAAAGGGCAGGTTAAAAAACTTCGAAGTTTGCAATTGCATTTTGAGATATGGAAGTCGCAAGTCAGTGAACTTGCATGAAGTGATTGAAGTCACCCACAGAAACACAATTCACAACTTGGTCAGTTCAAAATTTTCTGACTCCAACTCTACTATCTTGAAAGTTACCGACCCCGACTCCGACTCCGACTCCGACCTCTTGAAAATTACCGACTCCGACTCCGACTCCGACTCCACCTTTTCAAATTACCAGACTCCGACTCCGACTCCACCTCTTCAAAATTACCAGGCTCCCAGGCTCTCCAGCTCAAACCACAAAATCTGCTCACCCCTCCCCTCTTTTTAACGCCTGCATCACCTCTCTTGAAGAGAATAGGTCCCACTCCCTGAATAATAATAACCAGACCTAATTATGAATCTACTGAAGGGACTTTTCGGAAATGCATAATTTTTGTACATGATAATAATCACAAATGCCGTTACAATTTTTAAAAATACTAAATTTACATATAGCTAATATAATTTCAATATCATTTATATTTATTTAATAAAGTAACAGAATTAAAATAAATTATAATCTACAATTGCTTAAATTTTCAGTACTTTTGAAGCATAAAAATGGAGCAGCATGAAAAAAAAAAATTAGTATCATTTCATTACAGGTACTCCAAATAAATACTATTTGTAGATGACTAAAGGATAGTTCTAATCGGTTTTCTTATATGTAGGTTTCAACTTTATATTAAAAGTTGGGATCTCTGATTTTTCCGAAATATCTGACTGTTCTTCGATAGTTTTATATATATATATATATATATATATATATATATATATATATACATATATATATATATATATATATATATATATATATATATATATATATATATACTACTAACTATATATATATATATATATATATATATATATATATATATATATATATATATATATATATATATATCTTTCTTTCTTTCTTTCTTCACCTTCCTCTTTGCCCCAAGATTGGGGGTAAGGTGCTGTACAAGCATCGGAAAAGAAAAGCAGTTGGAGAACAATTAAGTTTAGGTTATGATAAAGTTTTGTTAAATATACACAGTAAATCTGTGTATACTTCGTAAAACTTACCATTTACGAACCTAAAAAAAATTACTTTTAACATATATATATATATATATATATATATATATATATATATATATATATATATATATATATATATATATATATATATATATATATATATATATACAAATATGCATTTTTACCTAATATATACATATATATATATATATATATAGTAATTGAGTAAATTTTTTATTAGCAACATGTGGCAGAGTTTTTTCAATCCAATATCAAAATATCAATTGAGTTTTACAAAAAATATATCGATTTTTTAGAATCCATTAACCTCAACTGCTACCCAAATTTGAAATCCTCAAAGTCTGTTTCAATCTGACCAAGTCTGGTAGTCAAGATTTTTTCTAAAAAAGCAGGTTTTTGTCAGTCTCTAGGAACGGATCATGCTCATAAAAATCGACGGTGGTAAATGGTGATTTCACTTAGATAAGTTTGTTGGTGCTCTGAACCATTTCCTGACAGCAATTGTCCAGTAGTAATACACGAAGCTAGATTTTTGCGTTTTCACACTTTTGTAAAAAAAATTAAATCAGAGACATGTAACTGTATACTCTGAAGGAGCTGTTATTATGACATTATTTATTTTCATAATTTCCTCAAGAATGGAAGCAGTTTCTATCAAGATTGTTATTACTCCTACTTCAGATGCATTCTTACTGCAAATTTTTTTTTACCGAAGAAGAAAAATTCATCGGGGTTATTCATTAGTAGCAACTTAAATCATTACTAATACACAAATGTGTACACGTAAAAAAGTTCCTAAACTTTTCAAATGGTCAGGCGTTAAATGCCAGGGATAAAGTCTTGGTCGCTTCGGACACTAGTTGAAAATTTAACATTCCCTATTTATTATTATTATTATTATTATTATTATTATTATTATTATTCTTATTCTTATTATTAAATATTATTGTTATTATTATTTTTATTATTATTATTATTATTATTATTATTATTATTATTATTATTATTATTATTATTATTATTATTATTATTATTATTATTATTATTATTATTATTATTATTATTATTATTATTATTATTATTATTATTATTATTATTATTGATATTATTATTGTTATTATTAATTGTATATATATATATATATATATATATATATATATATATATATATATATATATATATATATATATATATATATATATATATATATATATATATATATATATATATAAAAATTCTTATATATAGTACCATTAAAGTATACTTATGAGAGTAATAAAGAGATGACCAGGGAATTATAATATCTTTCCAATTCTTCTTTATTCAAAATGTTCCCCTATAGGAACTTTCGTGATTTATAAAATTTTTCCTATCTTTGAACTTTTAGGGGTTTTAACAATGCAGGAGGATCTGGAAGTTTTAGGCTGATCACTGTTTATTCAAATTATTGTCTATCCCCTGAACGTTTTGTGATAATCAAATGGTATGGCCTTTTTGTTTTTTCAATTACCAACTCTTAAAACATCACATCTGATTTAACAACTAAACAGATTATAGTATACTATGTAATAAAATATTACGGTTATTCTAGATTAGGTATATTGACGGTAGTGAGTATGAAATATAGTTTCTGTACTTACACTATAAGTTATTATAAGAGAAAGATAAATCCTTACATTTTAATTTAAATATAATTATATAAACAAGTTACACTTGAATAAAGTTTTTTCAGACTCAGAAATATAGTATGTGATACATGTTTAATATCGTAATAGGATAAGTTATAAAACTAATATATATGAGTTATATATATAATAACTAATATTTATACATTAAAATATTGATATAACAATTATAGTAATATCTTGTAAATTATTCGGTGTTACATTTTGATACCTCCTGCTGCTTCTAGCTATCGTGAATAAGGATATACTTCTATTTTTTTATCTCTATTTTAAATATATTATAAAAGTTATTATTATTCTTCACATATTTTAGAATAAACTTCTTAAAACTGTTGTTATTATATATGTAATTAAGTTTATTAAATCAATTAGATTTTTAGTTTAATTAATAAAATAATATAATAATAATAACAGTTGTAGTAGTAGTTTTGATATATATTAGTAGAAGATAGAGAGAGAGAGAAGGGAGAGAGAGAGAGAGAGAGAGAGAGAGTAGCAGACGAGAGAGACGAGAGTAGAAGAGAGAGCACGCAGAGAAGAATAGAGAGAATGAAGAAAGAATTAGAGATAATGGTGATAACTGATAATAAGTAAGTAGATAAAGTATAACTGAAGTGAGATGCTACCAGGTAAAAAAGGTGATTAACAAATATATAATATTATGTACGATTTTTGGTACTTATTATAAAAACTTATCCGTTATATTGAATAACATTTTTTTATATAGTGGCATAAATTCTCAAGAAAAGGGCCAGGAGAATTAATTCATCTTTTATTGAAATATAAGTATGCACTATACTTATACAGGCTAAAATGGCAAACTTCAATTTCACCTCACAAAAATTAATGTTATGTATAATTCTGAGAGTTTTAAATGTTAAAAAATAAATTCGAAAAGTACTAACAGCTTAATAACATTATTACAAATATTACTAATATTACTTGGTTATTAATCACGTATAAAATAATGCTATATTCATATCAATGTAAAGTCGTTTCGTTATTTTATCCCTCCTACCCTTTCATCATCACTAATATATATCTATATATAATTATATGGGTTGGTATATCTATTATCTGCTTAGAGCCGCGCACTAAAATTCGGTAGTTTAATAAGAAACTATTATTTCCCTCATTTAGGGGGCTATCGTAGCCGATGGGAGGGATACAGTAGGGGAGGACTGATAAAGTCACTCCACGTGTATCACTAACCTATAAGGTATTTACGTAAGAGATCACCCGTAACACTCAACCTGGTATATCAAATTCGGTCTATTACCCTTTGGAGTATTATCGTTAGTTTTAAAAAAATCAAAAATACGACTTTTGGAGATTTAGATAGAAGACTTTTAACGCTGATATCCAAATATTATTGATAATTTATTATTTATTTCCTGTAAGTGTCGTATCTATTTATCGTAATGATGATGACTTAGGAGCTGTTACCCTCAGTACTCCCATTCATATTATACGCTGATTCCAAATTAATGTAATTGGTTTTTCCTGTACAGTGGTCTATAACTTTTCGAGATATATCCTTCTGGTCTTTTCTGATTATATTTTGATTTTTAAATTTATATATATATATATAATAGAGTTTATTAATATGTATACATAATTAATATATTAAATATATATCTCATATAGATTTTAGCATATATATGTATACATATAAACGTATACTTAGGATTTAGTTGATATAATTTATCAATATATTATTAATATATAATATATTATACTATATATAATATATTATATATATTATATGTATTAATACATTTATATAAGTATATATATGATATATAATATTATATATATATATTATATTATATATATATATTAATATAAAGGCCAGCTTTCGATTTATCCGTCATATGGTAATCTAAAATACTATTAATGCTAACAGTAAAACGGAATACATTTGCTGGAATGCTGGTATAAAGCTTATCACTGGAATGTAAAAAAAAAAAAAAAAAAAAAAAAAAAAAATAAAAAAAAAAATTATATCTCATAAACTACAATAGTTTCTTTAACATATTCACAAAAAATATTTTCAATTATTTATTGAAACCTATGTTTCATTTCACATATTTAAGAATACCTTTTCATAACTTTTATCTAGCTGCAGTATTAAAAAATTATTTTATTATTATTAAAATTATAAGTCAATATTTATTTAGAGAGCTATTTGCTTTGAATATTGTTTTTGTTATTCTGATAAATTAAAGTTACGTTTTAAATATTTCTAATATAATAATTTGCTTTTAATACCGGTCACAAACTAAAATGGGGCTACGAAGCAACTGAAAAACTAATCGGGTAAATATGGGAGAGAGAAAATTCTCTTCGCGGTTTTCCTATTTATACACGCTTTAGGATTTCGGAGGTGGCGGGGAAGACTTCACTCACGACGACACCTGCTCAAATCAAAAATCACAAAAAGAGCGGGGGTTCCGGAGACCCTCCACATAGGGGGGAATTAGTCCTACCCTGTAGTTCCACCCGGAAGGCCGAGAGAACCCAAACGACCTCTGCCATCGGTGCGGTATACACCTGGGGTATTCTTTAGTAACTAAGAAAAAAAAGCAAAATTTAATCAAGAAAGCTCCTACTATTTAATTTTATCGAGAACACCAGACATAAGAGAGTCCTTGCATGTGAGTAATGTGGACTCGTTATAACACTACATTTCGTGTGTATTCTCTGATATGTTCTATAATATGATTACGTGTGATAATTTATTATTATTTATGTTATTGTTAATATTATGATTCATTTATATACTTTGTGTATATATATGGGTGTAATATTTTACCAGAAATTTCAATAGATGAGTGAGAGATGTACATATCCGTTATTCGAATCATGTACCTAATTCGAATATAAGGTGGCATAATTTTTTATAAGTAAGATATATTATTTCTTCTATGTTAGAAAATTCAGTAAGGTATGTATAATGTTCTAGTTTTATATATGTATTTCAGTTCAATATTTTTTATTATTTTATTTGGTTTAGGATGGTTTATGTTTTTCAAACATTTGACGCAAAGACTATGGGTGAACAGTGGATAGACAAATAAAGAGGTCGAAGTACATGTTAATTGAGAATAACTATATATTACCACATAGTAGCATTTGTAAATATGATTTCATATATAGAGTATTACGAAATTGGATGTATGAACGGATAATGAACTTGGGAACAATAGAACTGAATAAGCACGCATATATAAACTCATGATGCTATATCTTCCTACTACTATAAAATAAGACTAGACAGCTCATAATAAAGCACTGTGGGTTATAGAAATATAAAAATTGGATTGTGTCCAATTATATAAAAATGGAACAGAGGATAAGTGAGAGTATTAATAGTCTACACTATACACTAGTTTATATGAGATTCTCTATGACATAGTTGTTATATATAATGTATCAAAGGTCTAATATTATATAATAAATTATTATAGTGGGTGTAAATTGCAAATGTGTTAGTCTATGTAGTAGGTAAATTAATAAACGGACCAGAATATGGGTGAAGATTTCCTGTTCTCATATATTATTTCTTGAAGTCAACTTTGACTGTCTGAAGTTGGAGCTAGATGTTAACCAAGCATCTATATAATGATAATATAAGAGTAAATGTAATTTAATATGAAAGGTCCTTTTAGGACTATGTGAGAGACAGAATAAAAATATCATTAGTGTACGTAATGCCTAGGATGGCGGGATGCTCATTAAGTGGAAATCTCTTACTTGAGAGAAAAACCAATGTTCAATGGATATTTGAGGAACTGAATTCAAAAGTTATCAACGATGACCGTAAGATAGAACATAATTTACATAAAATAGACACGCATACCAAGGTTGCTGTAATAAATGAACGCGTGTACGTCATCAGACGAATAATTATGGTTAATAGATAATTAGAAGTCTTAAACTATAGACAGACACACACGAAATCTGAGCCTTAACACGAAACAGCAATTTTTTGGTCAATTATACGGCAGTGTTGTATAACTTTTTGCAGACAACCTAAACACACACTACGCAACCGAATAGCACATGCTCGATGAGCAGACTTACACATGTCACACACACGATAGTAAGATTATAGTACCGTATACCGCTATATCCGCATATGATCCTATCTGATTATACTTATACTCTAGTAGTAAACCCTATATAGGGTGTGATATCTTTTATTCTAGACTCACTATCAATGTCATAGCTCAGTACTAAGTTTACTCATTTAGGGATATATACATAAACAAGCAGTAGGGTTTGAGGTACATTTTTATTTCTTTCTCAAATAGCACCTCGTTCAATACAATTTATACCTACCTTATATTATTTATTATTTGGTAAATCCTATATTTGCTATAATTCTATTTATGGAAAATTTCTCAATAATCTTTATATATATACTTTATGTTAAAAGCCGTTGGACTTTATTACTTGGGTATATATATCTTTATTTTACTTTTTCTACGATAGGTGGTTCAGTATGTTATATATATATATATATGAATATATGACTTGCCTAAATATATATATATTACAATACCTACCTTAAAGGAATATCTTGGGTACTACTAACCCTTATTAATATTGATAATGTCATGAGAATGCTCATTCCACTCCATTTTTATCTTATATATTATTACCTCTATTTAATATACTAATATATTCCACATTCTCATTATCACCCTTATTTATCCTTATACTTGATATAATCCTATTATATCACTATCTACCCTTATTCTATCTATTATCTAATAACTTTTATTACTTAACTTTATCCTTAATTCTTCTATCTTTAATGCTAAATTCACTATAACTACTACAATACATTCTTTATTTTCATTTATTACATTTTACTTTCTTAATATTTCACGTTAATTTTATTGTATGGTAAGTACGATCCCCTCCAACTCGGGTAGATTTATACCAAATCACTCATACGTGTCTAAAAAGACTCCATTTCATGTTTATCTTTTACAGTTTGGATGTTACTGGCAATTTATGTACAAGATAAATTAATTTATAAACCTCTAAGCACATATATCACAGTCTATAATTAAATCATTAAATGGAATTTATAGTGATACAATTAATCCTCATAATTAAATATTTTACTCTATTGTATTTTTACTATGATGCCTCCACCTATACACACTCTTATATTTTATAATGCATAAGTTGCATTTAACAAGGAATGGTATAGATTATTATTATTTTTTTTTTTTTTTTATTATATAATATCTGTAGGTATTTAAGTTTATTATAATTATGTAATAAACAAAATATTGAAATGATGAATTATTAGGTACATGAAAATAATTAACATTTTATAAAATTTCACTAATAATTTAATAAACTTATACTTGTTTCAAACTTTTCAGTAAATTTTTGAAAATTACTTTCCCTTCTTTATCTAATTTAGTTGTGTACCTAATGGGTCCGCATTGTTATTTCCTTTATGTGTATATAACGCCTGTGGAATCTGGCACCCTATATCCAGTATGTTGTAGCATGACTCACTCACATTTCCCACGTGGTGGTCTTTGACTCATGTGCTACAGTTATTCTTCTCTCTTCCGATCACGATTTGGGTGAATCTCTTTTACCCCCTGTAGCCTGAGGTTACATAATTTTGTGAATTTATGTAATATCTGTAATTAAATGCGAATACTTAGAGTGATGTTGAGCATATAAGAAGAACGATACCTATTATTAAGAGTATTAGGCTCAATTTTAGTGCTACAGAGTAATCACAAATAATCAAATTTCAGAGATATTTTATCGTTTCTATACAAGAAATACCTGTACCTATCACTACTCAATACGACTACAGGATGAAGAACTATGCTACAGATTTGTAGAGTGGAGTTGGCGAGGAGTATCTTGAGTTGATCGCAAAAACATAATATGTTTTTTTGTAGTTTTCGAGCTAATATGAAAATCCCTTTATAATATGGAGAGTAATATACTATATTTTAAATTATATAGGCCAGCTTTACTCTTTATTCATAGAGAATTGACTTTAGAAATTATAAACGGTATATGCTTTATAGTTTATACATAGGTTATATATGTTAATAGATATTTATTATATGCGTAAAAAAATATATTATAGTGAAAGTTTTAATATATATCGAGTATATTAGATTATAGTGTTATTGTGGGGTTATAATTATATATATTACGGGGTTGTTTGAGTAAAGGTTAATATTAAATATTTATAGTATATGTTCTATGTTAAATATATATATAGTAGTATATAATGAAATATTTAAATAAGTCATCTGCCACCAGGACCATTTGAGTATTAGTGTAATGTGTTATATTATTAAAATTCATTTTTGGGAGGAGGGGTAAATTGGGTTCTAAAGAGTTATTCGCCTTACCTACGCAGTAGAGGGCACGGAAAGTTAAATCATCTGAGGGGATCTAAATTAAAAATCGAAAAATGTAATTTTATATTATATATATTAATATATATATAAATATTAATATAAGTAAATGTAATTTCTTTTATATAGTAAGGTATTAAAGTTAATAATGGGCCATGGGTGGGTATATAGTATATAGGTAGTCTTAAAATAAAATGATTCACTTTGGTCTTATAGATATTGTGGATTACCTATCATAAACTAATTAAATTATCATAGAATGAATCTGACTCACTAAATGGGTGAGTGAATAATATTAAATATATATGTTTACTTATGTCGGTAAGGGAATACCTTATAATAGTTAAATAGTAGTTAATTATGGAATTTAAGAGGGTTTAAGGTTTTTTATTGTAAGTAAATCAAATCACTATGTATGAATAATTGTTTATTAGTTTATAACTATGGTGAAATTAATATTAACGGTTATTTAATTGTTATTATTTTGGTAATTTAATATTTAAAAATTTAATTAGTGGATGAGGTAATAGTAGGTGATTTAAATCTATAAATACTAACTGATAATATTGATCCTGTAATATGATTAGTAGTTTTCTGAGTAGAGTAAATTTAGTCAAAATTGTAATAATTATTGATCTAGTTGGTTATAGTTTCGAGTTTGTCTAAATAATAATTAATGATATAGTAGTACTTATAGTGTCTCTGAAGATTATAAGTAAAATGTATCGTAGTGATTATAACATTTAATTTCATTTTTTTATGAGAATTTGCTGTGCTTAAATTTGAATATAAGTTTTGTAAGGTTGTTTAAGTTTTGAATTGATTATTTAGTTAATTAGTGTGTGTTGTATTAGTTAGTAATGTGATTAGTTGAGTTGTTAGAGTGTTTGATAATAGATGTTGTCTTGGGGTGGGGAAGTGGTGAGGATGTGTGGTGTGTGTGTGTGTGTGTGTAGTTGTGGTGAATGGTAAGCAACTGGTGTAGTAGTAATGATGTGTGTGTTTTTAAGTTTAAATTATACTAAAAATTTTAGACTACAATGTGTTCAAGCCAGAGAGTGAAATGATAACTATTTAAAATTAAATGACATTGATAAAATATACTGTATTATTAAAAAAAATCGTAAATATAAATATCATTCGGAGCCCCACAAACAAAAAAATAATAAAAATAAAAATTTCTCATGAGACTCAAAGGGAGGCTGATAATATTTAATTGTGTTAATATTTAGAAATATAGTATATTAAAAATCGCTAAATATTCTCAGTATTATGTGCGGAGTAAATATAGCTAACTATAAATTTTTATTGAGTAGAGATTGAAAATTCCATATATCCTCCTACTGAAAAAACAACCCTAAACACTTTACGATTAAGAAGTTTACTATGACTATTTATCTTATTTTTATTTAATTATGCAATCTATAATTTTACTTCTAATTGAGATTACAAGTGTGTGTATCGTAATAGGTTTTAACAGAGTCATTTCAGACATATATCTAATATATATCTTAGGTAAATAATATTACACATAAGAATAGCGCATAAAGAAAATTAAAACAATAAGTGATAATATCATTAATATTCTAAATCTTATTAAAATATAATATAATAAATAATTTTCATAATTTAATTTAATAATATGATAATTGATTATATAAACTCATATTTTGGTAATTTAATTATATTAATAAATTATAGTAAATATCATATATATTAATTATATATTATATTATATATATATTATATCAATTATTTATTTATAAATTATTAATTTATAATTTTCTTATACTTTATATATATATAATATATACTCATATTTATTATTATTCATAAGTTAAAAGTATGTATACAGCTACAGATGTCATTTTTTTCTCATCCGAAAATGATGATTTACATTTCAAAACTCAATCGTGTAAACTATATTCTCCATGAGATTAAGAACTCTTTTCTCCGTTGAAAATACAATAGTCTTTCTATGTTCCTCCTATTTTCCCGCTTTAATTTATGTTATATATTATTAAATATTAATTTTCATCTATGATTTATTAATATATTATAATATATATATAAATTAATTATATTATTTATTATTAATTAAATATGTAATATTATAATAATATGTATAATAATTATATATTATATTATATATATATATTTATATAATAATATAAATATAATTTGTGAGTATTTACCTAATTTATAGATATGAGTGCGTAGGGTAAGGCGAGTGAGAGTATATATTTGAGTAATAAATGTATCATAAATATACAATTATAACTAACTAATCCCTTTTACAATTATCACACCTCTATGTCATAAATTCACCTATATCGTTCTACATAATAAGAATTATACCTAATTAATACCCTACTTGCTAAAAACTTACTTCTTAACAGATTATTCACTTATATTTTCGACATATAGTGATTACTCACTAAATTTTATTCAACTAAACATAACAAACATATCATTCAACTATTAATTCTAGATCAATGACAAACGGTTCTGTATTAACTAGCTTAAATAAAGAAGCTGAACGACTAAAAATATAAAACTTAATCACAAAGGTTATAGTATTAGAAGAACGATGAGGACCGGGAGAACTAAAAGAGATTATTATTATTATTATTATTATTATTATTATTATTATTATTGTTATTATTCGTGTTTTTATGAAACTTATTTGTTGTTCCTCTCGTCATTATGATTTGTGCAAAGTATTTACGTGTATTTCGCCTTTTTTATTTTTAATAGAGTAAAAAATAAAAATACGACAAAGTTGGATTGAATCAAATTTTTAAAAAGTTAAATATCATTTTTATCCGTTTTCTTTAAACCAGTTTAGTTTTCTTTATTGTATCATGGGTAACTTTTCTATTTATTTAACCTGTTTCAATTTTTTTGTTTATATTTGAAAGATCGTGGAACTGTAAGATACCAATTTGAAATCAATGTTTGATCTTGGTGGGTACCCAGCAAATCAAGGCTGCGGTGCTGACTGGTTTTCTCTTTTCATCAATATATTTTTATTTCCTAGCACTCTCGGGTAATGACTCCTCTCAATATAGAACTACATAAAATTAGAAGACAGGACAGCATTGTATCGTACATTCACTTGCTAATGTTTACTTTAAGTTCAGTTACGGTATTAAAACATTATACAATATTATGAGATTAATTGAAACACAAACTCTCTCGATCGCTAATATGAACTAGTGATCACCAGCAGTTATTTGATTTGTATCCTGGTAGATCGCTCATTTTCTTTGTGTGATTTCATAATTTTTAGCACATCACTAGAATAGCCTAGAATGATTTTTGTATTTAGTTCCAAATTACAAAGGTTTGATTCTTCAATCAATGCAACTGTAAAACATTCCTTGGCAGTGAATCTGTTATTGATGTACTTCTTGTAGAGATGTTGGTTCTGTATATTTTTCATTCTCTCATTTTTCCTTTTACTTGGATGGTTAATCTAATAGGCTCCGTGGCTGGAAAAGCACGACATAGTCAGTAATTCGAATATTTCCTATGTGACAGATAGTAGTTAGAGGTCACCTTTTATCGTACAAGCGTTATATATACATATTTTGATTAACTGTTTTACTCATAACACAGATTTATCATCAAAATTTGTAAAATTAATCATTTTTCTTTTCTTTAAAACTTTTTATTCACAATCATATAATTTATCTAATATATATCATTATTTGGTAAATGCTCGCTGTATGTTCTTTCATACTCTCCATCGTGCTACTTAACTATACTGAGAGTAGAGAGGTGTTTTACTCCAGATGATATCTGATAATATTGATTTTTCTTGTAAGAAGGTTGTTTTGTCTCTGTTGATAAGATGTTTTGTTTTCTATATGATACTCGTAATGATGATAGAATTGTGTGTATTATTAATAGAAACACGAGTGTGTAATCGGGATTTGAGTAATACAGCGTGTAGAAAACCACTGCAAGAGCACAGATGAGGCAGTGCTAGGAATCTATAAGAGTTAGCTAGTACTGTATTACAATTCTTAGATAATTTTTCGGTGGATACCTGTCGGCAAGGTAGGCGATAAGTACCGGAATACCATAGTCTATACGCGGTGGTGACAATCCTGGTTTAAGCTAAGTCGAATTGAGGTGGAGAGTGAGCAGACACGTATCCTCACCTATATTCGCGAGATTATTAGATAGAGGTCTTAAGTATGCTTAGGAAAGGAAACTCTAGACGATGGCACATAACCTCTCAACAAAGCCTTTAGTATGTACAGTCATTGAATATAAGAAGTCTCTATTGAAGTGTGTGTACACTCACTCTTCTCGTTCAGTGAGAGAGAGCAGCCGTTCTCATCATTCTATACACGTGTGGAGCAATGCGTCTCCACACTCTCTCACTATCACACTAGGTATGACAGCATGCGTTGAGCAGTGGTACTCTCACCGATCGTGACGTAATTAACAATATTAAAGATGACAGTAAAGCTGTAGAGGCTTGATGAATTTTTTTTTAAAGTTTCTTCTTCAAATGGTTTCAATAGCTTAAGGCAGTGTGATATGATATCTTCATTTTTGTCTAAATTTAAATCATCGGACGTAGAGCACGACAATTGTTAACTATGGGTGGTCTAATGGTGAAATTAGATCTTCGTCATAAGCCCTATGAGAGAGCATGCTTATATGAGGTCGCTGCAGTATATTATACGCCGGCAGCTGATATGAGATGAGTATTGGTGTCTCTACCTTGGTGATCGATGTTTATGAGTAATTTACATTTAGCAGATATTTTTCTATTCCAGATATAAAAAACGATACACTTAAACGCCTATACAATTTTTCTTTATTTTTTTTTTCAGTTTCATTTTAAGTTAATTTATTTTCTTTTGTATAAAATTCTTTAATCAAATCTCGACAATAACATCCGCGCAACATACCGCATAGGCAAAGCGCGTGATAGCGGGATGCCGATGCAAGATGCGGATGCTTCAATAATGTGCGGATGCTTTCCGCGGAGATTAGCAGGTTGCCGGAGCCGGATCTCCTATGCATCACTAATGTATTTATCTTCTAGATAAATAGAGAAGATCTATCAATAGTAATTTATATATGTATATTATAATATATATATATTATATTATATATATATTATATATATATATATATATATATTATCCATTATATAATATTATATAATATATTATAAAATTATTATATATATAGTATATATATATATATATTATATATATATTTATATATAATTATATATATATATATATTATATTATATATATATATAGATATAATTTATAAATATATCTTAATATATTTATATATTACTAATAAACATAAAAGTAATAACGGAGAACGCATTGCTGTCATATTATTATTCTATATGAAACGAATTAAATTATTCATACAATATATACTTATATAGTAGTAACTTTATATAGTTTATATTTATTAATTTATCTATTATGATCACTCTAAGAGAGGCTAGTAGGGTATATAATATAGTGATTAATTATTAATTACATATTATTATATTGACGTAATTCTAATATTATGTTACTAATAATATTTGGGTTAGCTCAAAATTAAATAATAGTATATATAACCATTTAACTCAATGACATACTTATAATCTCAACTATCTTATATCAGTTTTTTAAAAATACCTATTTAGGTTATATAGTTTCATTGTCTTACATCACGGCGATTAAATATATTGAATACTAGCCATACTCGTGAGTATGCTAACCAGACACTAGTCTAAATTAATAAAATTACTCGGGGGACTGTATTGTAACTGCTGTTAATACATAATGCTAATTTATTAATAGGATGTCATATCTAGTGATATATTATTATAAAATCTTGAGAAGATAATTATATCTCTAAGACTGTATTTGAATAGGAATGTTATATTTTGAGTAATTAGATCATATACATATATACTTAATATACTTATTCTGTGACGGTATTTCGACTACTATATATAAGTAGCAATACATGATAGTCTACAACTGAGTATACTTTGAAGCTCATTTGAGTATAAGTGTATAATAATATATAAATATAGTAAATATATATATATAGACTATACATATCTACTCGATATAAATCATGTCACTCTAAATATTATAACTAAACTCACATATGAATACATATTAGAATTTATAAATATGAATCTATAATTACCTTTATTGCCTAGTTTAATAATTTATAGTAATCTTGTACTTTATATTGTTATTTATTTATTCATAATATATTTGTACATATTATATCAATTAATATATATGGGTTATTATACTTATTATTTTTGTATATTTAACAATAAATATATTTATATATAAAGTATATCTTAAATATATATATATATTAATATTAATGATATTAAATATCTAAATAGATACATTTAAATATAAGAGTATTGTAATAATATACTATCATAAGATAATAAGTAACACATAAGAAAACACTCATAAATTATTACTCATATATCTAATTAATTGACATCTACTATTATGACATTCTTTATCTCTATCCTCAACCTATCGTATGAATAGTCACTACTTCAAATAAAGGCGTTTAATGTTAGTCATATAACTCTTATATGAAATATATACATATTAACGGTATGTATTTATATTTAGATGGTTAGATTATTTTGAATAATCATACATTTAATATATTTTGTATTTATCAGATATAATATGAATTAATTAAGTAAAATTTTATTATGAAGATATGATGATTTATTCTAAACTCTCATTATGAAAGGAAACGAAATCGAAATTTATACATTATAATCTTTAATATTGCGCTCATATTTATAATGTATATTGGCAGTTAGAGCTGAAAAATGAGCATCAGATCGGTATACTGATATAATACAACCTTATGAGTATCATTATTTTATAGTTTATAGTAGATATGACAATATACTTTCATCATTTTTCTGTGAGCGTTGATTATAATATAATATCTATAATATATACCTCACGGTATATAGTTTAGGATTTGCCTCTAAAGATTTATTTAAGGTACTTTATAAATATTATGATATAAAATATATTAGTTATATTTATAACATGAAAGTTGTTTTATCCAATATTCGACCTAACTAAATACATATATATATATATCACTATATACTACTCAGAAGGAAAAGTGTGTATAGTATTTGTCTCATCCATCCATCATCTACTATTTAATAGAATTTTTTGTAACTGTATTGTCAATAATAGCAAGATTTCTAGTCACTCTTTCTATAGGAGTGGAATTAGTAAGGAGGAATGTAGAAAGTTAAGGTAATTATTCGGTACTCCTGAGATTTACGGATCCGGTGAAGGTTGAAACACCTTTTATATATAGGTGCCTGGTGATTCCGGATTAGGCTTAGTAGTTGCTGTAGATATTATAATTATGTAAATATTTACTTATATAATACTAGATAATATTTTAGGTAGTCAATTTAATATGAATGTTATTTGTAACTGTATTGTAATTACACTAATGACAAGATTTCTATCACTTTTCTATAAGTCACATTAAAAGGGTTATTATTATCCATAGTATGAACCTCATATATTATAAGGGTGAGGGTTACACTTATAAATATGAGTAAAAGCACAGTTATGTATATAGAAATAATATAGAAGTAGAATGAAAATTATATAAATAATATCATACTATATATAATTATATAGATAAGTATAAAGTAAGATATGGTAACATTACTTTTATTAAATCAAGTGTGAATATAGAGGTTGTCTTGTTAGTAACGAAGTGTTTAGGCAGGATCAGGTGCACCTTACTGGTGTGTTAAATGTGGAAGCTTTGTTAATGGGTGTGTTATATATAGCTCTTATTCGTAACGCTCACTCGGTGTGTGGCTTTTAGGTTTGTCGTTGTACATATATTCTAGTTCAGGTTATGTTAGGTTAGCTTTATTAAAATGTTAAAAACGTTGTTACGTTAGGAATAAATTCGATGGTTAGTCATATAGAATGGCATACGATATTTTTTATTGCTGAGATTTGTTTGGATACAGAGCTTTGTTTATGTTTAGTTACACGTTATTATTAGTTGTTCTGTGATGTATAATATATGACAAGATTATGAAAATTCATAAAGATTTAATAATTTACTTTTGAAATTATAAAGAGTCCGTTAAAGTACATAAATTAACTAATTTAAATTAAAGTCTAGGATATTGTGCGTTGGGTAGATATAGTGAATGAATAGGTACGTCTTTTCCTGTTGCAATGTTTAGTTACTTTACAGGTTTAGTGTGGAACTTTGTTAATTCCGGATGTTAGAGCAGGTTTTCAAGTCATTGAATAGGTCGGTGGCTTAAGTTGTGTTAGATTTGTCCTTGTACATTATTTTCTTAATTTCATATGGATGCTTCCATGTATGGGCTTTAAGTGGTCAACTCGCGAGAAACCAGTCTTCGCTCATGGTTGCATATTGCGCGGCAATAATCGATTGTTCATAATCAATAACGGATCTTTTGTGCTATGTTTATCCGAAAGTTTGTGATTGTTTTATCTAGCTGTGATGATTGAGCGACGTTAGGAAATCCTAACTAGTTTTGTGTCAATGTTTAAGCAAAAAAAATTTTTATCAATTGGATTATTTATGTAGGATAGTGACTTGAAATAGTGTGAATAAGGTACGTTTGTACAGCGTGAGAACTAACGAGGACTTCTAAATCAATTCGTGTTCGTTAACTATGGATATCCTGATGCTAATACCCTCGTTAGTAGGTTTATTCGGGCGTAAGTGTGTTAATTTTGGCAGTTGTACATTATATTCTTAGTTCTGGTAATGCTGTTATTTGTATTAATGTGAAACACAATGTTATCAGTTTAAGCATATATTCCATAATCTACGTTTGTCGTAGTATATAAAGAACTAACTTATTTTTGTACTATGTTTTTGTTGTTGTTGTTGTTGTTTGTTTGTCATTAATGTTTAAATATATACCCTTTTGAAATGATATGATTCGTTCGTGCGTTGTATTTGCAAAATATTCGTTATTTCTTATTTTATCTTTCTTCTGTATTTTGGTTTATTGAAAACGATTTGTCATTACATTTTTAAAAAGGGATTGTATTATTGTCATGTTGATTTTTTCACCTCGATCAGTACATGAGTTTTTTCACATGAGAGTAATGAGAGTAGATTGATCAGCTGGATCTTCGCATTCTCTTCAACATTACCCCTATGAATGTGTCTGAAAATATATTCACGAGGTCAGAGTCATCGATTATTCCCAAGATGTGACTGATTAATTAATATTTAATCGTTCAAACATCCACGGATGGATACGATACATTGCTTGTATTCCTCCCCAGCCACCTCGCAGAGGATAAATCAATAGACGCTTATTCAGCTTTGTCGTACCTTGATGGATTTTTATCAGATTATCGACACATCGATATCGGTAGAGGATAAGTTTGTGTCATCCGATGGATCGACGCGTCGTGAATATCTAACTGGAAATACAGCGCTGGAGTTGTGACTTACTAGTATATGAATTGTAGTGTTCTAGTTCAATCAAGTGAGCGATCATTTATTATTGATATAATTTCCATTCGATGTACGCACTTATGGAAAACCATCGATTTGTGTGACCACTTCATGCGACGTTTATAGGTTTCACAGTTCGAACATCTGACAATATTAAATCATTTTAGTCGTTTTAATTATACTACTAAAATAAATTAAACCCTATCGTTTTACATCCTTAGATCAGTATTGACATACTCTGAGTCGATAATACATAATAGCACATGATGTAATCTTGATCAATCATTAACACCGAAAATATGGACTCTCTCCCGTACTCATCCTACAGTATCACAGAAGTCGCGTTAATAACTATCAGTCCTTGGATGAGTTTACTTTTATCTCTTGTATGAGAAAATGAATTGCTGCTGAATCGTCATACGCCAAAAATGGTTTATGTTGCTGAAGGCATTTATACTTTACTCCTTTCTAACGGGTGTTGAATCTATAGAAGAAATATTGAGTTTTACCAATTGAATCTATGTTCTCTGATTAGAGATCGAAATAATAATCCAAAAGTTTTTCTTAAGTTTTTTATCTTTTTTATGTTTTTTTATGTATTTATCATTACAGATCTTTTTCAATAGATAAAAATTATATGTCCTCGTAGTAAGAATATATTGATCTATTTAGAACTTCTAGTTTTATAGGCTCTCTCGTCATGATATTCGTCGCTTAAATTGCACTATTTTTAATTTTGATGTAAGTACTGTTTATTCGACTGGTGTTGTGTAAGTTAAAGTTATGTTATGTTTCATCGAGTTTATGCTTTACAGCAGGTAGAACTTATACCTGTTTTTTGTGTCTTTACCTAATAAAAGCGTTAGGGGTAATTAAAGTAGAATAAGTTAACGGTATAAGATATTAATTATAATTGTTAAATATTTTATCTGTTATGTAAAATTAAATATTGTCTGTTGATATGATATGTTGTCAAGTGCGAATGGTTTTTATGTTTTTTTTGTATAGCTTTGTTAGTAGCAATATTACTGTTGATAAGTTTGGACCTTTTGTTAATTGTTAAAAGTGTTATCTCTAGCATTCCCAACGGGAAAGGTTGGTAGTCGTGGAGTGAGTTGGAGGTAATAGTGGAAGTGGTAATTGTAGTAGTAACCAACAATCCTTACCTGCTCCGATAGGTGCTCCTCCTACAGTCCATCTCTTACCAGGAGTTTGTAATTATTTAAACTAAGTCTTTATTCTAAACATTTTATAATTAAATTTTTCTCTTTTTAATTATATTATTACATCGATTAATATAACTAGTATGACAATTAACATTGTTATGGTTAGAGAACATTGGACTATGAACATCAAAATAGCATGAATAAGTTTACGTTTTTGTATGTTTATAAGATTAAATTCTTTACTGTTCAGTTAGCTGGTGAAAACTTTCGTTAACATTACATTTTGAGCATATCAATTGATTATAGAATGTGATTTAGGTTTTAAATGCGTGAAAACTTGTTAAGGATAGTAAAATGAGGGTCTTGACTCTATGATTAAGTTATGAATGACATTATTATGAGCAAAAAAATTTTGTTTATCGAAAGAAATCATAATATAGTTTTTGCACTATATTTGTAGCCCATATACTAAAAAATGTTCGAATTATTATGTTATTTATATGCCACAATATGAGATGAAGCATTTCAACGAAATGCGGTAAGTTGAAAAACAAATAGGCAATTCATAGATCGTGGATGGATAGGAGGGTGGTGGAATATAATGTTTTTAAGGTTTGACTTATTATCTAGGATTTCTACGATCTCATTGACTCTAAGGTGTGTTCCGATAAAACGTGACAATGTTTTACTAATAAATATTACATTGT